>JANIHZ010125891.1:0-12699 GCA_027478365.1 Erythroxylum rufum | reverse complement strand
TTTGGTGTTTTCGTAAGTTTCTCTCTTTTCCCTTGGTGAGTTTTCGGTGGTCTCCAAAGGACTTAAGTAAAATTTGTTCTGACTTATAACCTAAGCCCACAACTTCAACGTTTCATCATTCCCTTCTTATATTTCCTTACACTTTCGTGACTTCCACCTATAACATACGGCTACTCCTCTTTTGCTTCATTCTTTTCTCCTTTAATTGCAACTTACGTGGACCCTAGCCCAATTGCTTCCTTTCTTCTTCATTTAATAACATATAAAGACTACAAGGCCCATGTTTATAAACCTTAAGCCTTTAAAGCATTTATGATCTTCCTAAAATGCCCTTATACCAACTTATTCTTTTTCCTTCTAACATTTCATCACAATTCTAATTTTAACCAAAACTCTGCAATTTATTTCCATTTATTGAACACGAAAATCCCACTAAAATCTCCAAAATAAAGAAAACGTACTTAAAGAGAATCGGGGCCCAACATTAAGACTTATTATCTTGTGATTGAAGTGAAGCAAAGTGAAGATGGGATTTTTCTCTCACATAAAACTTATGCTGATGCAATTTTAAAGGAGTTCAAAATGGATAGAAACAATTCAGTTTCTACTATACTCCAATATGGAATGTGGGATCAAGTTTTTTAAGTTCGATAATGCAGAAAAGGCAAACCAAACTTTATTCAAAAGACTAGTTGGAAGATTGCAATTTTTAACTTATATAAGACTAGATATCTTGTATGGAGTTGGTGTCATTAGTCGTTACATGGAAGCTCCAACTTTGACGCACATGAAAGCAGCAAAGATAATTCTTCGATATATTAAAGGAACACTAGAGTATGACTTATTTTATATTGCTCTAAATAATTTCAGATTATCTGCATTTAGTGACAGTGATTGGGGACTGGGGAGGAGACATTGACAATCGAAAAAGTACAAGTGGTTTTGTTTTCTTTATGGGAAGTACCGTGCTTGCTTGGAGTTCAAAGAAACAACCGATTGTTACTCTTTCAACTTGTGAAGCTGAGTATGTTATAGCTGCTTCCTGTGTTTATCATACTATTTGGTTGAGGAAGTTATTGAGAGAGCTGAAATTTAAACAAGATGAAGTTACGAATATTTTTGTTGATAATAAGTCTACTATTACTTTAGGAAAGAATCCATTTTTTCATGATAGAAGTAAACATATAGACATCAAGTACTAGTTTATAAGAGAATGCCTTCAAGTACTAGTTTATAAGAGAATGCCTTGGGAACAAAGAGATTCAATTGAAGCATGTGACATCTAAAGATCAAGTTGTCGATATGTTTACCAAAGCTTTAAAATGTGAAGATTTCTACATATTGAGAGCTATTCTTGAAGTTATTAAAGGTTGAATTACAAGTTTAAGAGAGGGTGTTAGATAATAAACTGGAATTATGATTGTTAAAGTCTTAGTAAGAGTTATTAGTTAGAGTCATTCTTTAAGTTAAATAGTAGTAGTTGTTATTAGTTAGAGTCATTATTTATGTAACAGCCCAGACCACCTGCTTGCAGATATTGTCCGCTTTGAGCCAAGGCCTTCTTGCCAAGCACCCTGACGATTTTGCTTTTCCACAAGACTTCCCAGGAGGTCACCCATCCTGGTACTGGCCTGGCCCTAGCACGTTTAACTTCGAAGTTCTGATGAGATCCGGTGCGTTAGGGCATAGAAAACGCGTTTGCAAGGAAGAGGTTTCCACACCCTTATAAGGCATGCTTCGTCTCATGTAGGGCACCGCTTCCAGAGCCCAACTTCGGATCATGAACTTGAGCTTAATTCGAAGGAATTTTCCTTAAACATCATCGATTCATCTTCTTGCTCTGATACTACTCATGTTGGATCCCGCTTGTTTCCAGAGTCCAAAGCTTGCTCAGTATCATAATACTTGAGCAATTTATCATGAAATCTCCATAACCATTTTAATAGGGCGTCAAAAGAACATACATAAACGAAATATTTCAATCTATCATTTCATTACTCAAGCAACAGAGTTTGGTATACGTTATTTACAAATCAAAAGCCACACCCTTGGCTTATTACAAAAATAAAAAATAGCAAATGTAGCAATTTCTTTAGGCTCGTAATCACTTCAAAATCTCGTAGCTATCACCTGAGGATGGGACATAAAGGGGGTGAGCTTGACAGCTCGTGGGAAACAGTTGACTGAGTGCCCATCACTTACACAAATACTGGCCCATAGGGCTCAGACAAAACAGAGTTCACAAAGCATGGCTCAACGTGCAAAATCAGAGATCACGGAGCAAAGCTCTACGTGGAAGCGCTTCAAACTGGCTACTTAAGTCACAACGCCTTTATCTGAGCATACGTTTTATGAAATGCATCACATACTGAACATGTCATATCATATAACATACAGAATTTCACAATGGATCAAAACAATTCCAATATGCGCCTAACTATTATATGCCTCGGACTTCAAGTTCGGAATTCAGAATCAGATCACAAACATTTCAATAATATGGAAATTTAAACAAATCAAGACTATTCTGAACAAATCAATCCTGGGAAAACATCTAGATTGACTCACAAGTCGCTCTCGAAGCTAATGCCTGGAAGATCCGGCAACATCTGGAGGTTGGCGTTCTGGTTGCCCCTCTATCACAAATAATATATACAATATCACAATTCGCACCATCGTAAGTATTCGATAATGCATATAATATTATAAGATTGAAGATCAGGAATGGTTTATAAGGTGATATTGAATGACTATGTGACATGCCATGATATGTAAGTATCTGAACAATACATGTATGCTTAAAATGAGTATTTATGCAAAATGTGATATGTGCATAAGATCCGGTGAATTTATTAATAATGATCCACTTATTGAGTTCGCAAAACTCATCAAAATTGCAACATTGTCTTTTCATGATTGCGAGACGACTCTAGCTACTGAGGGGCTTTACTACCTTGTAGATTGTGTTTTGACAAGAGAAGTCATGGTTCAAAGGTCGGTCAGCTGAAATTTTTGGGTGGCTTAGATAGAGTTGATGTATTCTCCTCTTATAGAACTTATTGAAAGACAATGTAGACATTCGGTGGTTATGAAGTGAAGTGAGAAAAAAAAAAGATTTGTAGATTTCTTCTGATGCTTTACAAGTAAATATAATACCATGCCATGTGAAGTGAGTGTAGGATCGAGTGTAGCGTACCCTTAACCGAGGGTATGTGCTGGAATAACCTCTGGGTGCTTCGGTGCGTATCTCTAAGTAAAGAGGCGCTTCAGTTTAAGTTAAATGGTAGTAGTTTAGTTTACCAAGAATTGGTTTTATAGGCCTGTATTTATATGGGCTTATTTCATGTTTTATTAGACAGCAATTTAACTTATAATACAGAAGATTGTTTAACCTCTATTCTTTTGTTTCTTTTTGCCTCTGCGGTATTTTTTTGCTGTCCAACAGTTAGCCCTTGGATTATGCTTTGTCGTTCTTTTTTGTTTTCCAATTTTACATGCAGAGTGTACGACTATATGGAACTTTTTCCAAACAAGACAAGTACATGAACCGCCACAACAGTGTGAATAGTTAATACTTGCAATTATTTTCACGTACAACAGAAACCACTTATTGATTTTTAACTCTTTTATGCAAGTCCCATCCCTATTTTCTTATCGTCGAGAGGTTCCCAACCTCCACAAATTTCTACAAAATCCCATTCAGCCAACAGCTTATCTCCATCGATTCAATGACAAAAGTTGACATAGCCAAAGCAAATGCAGAAGACAATTCAGCACTAACAGAAATGAGGAGCGAACATAGGTACACTAAATGAGATGAAGAAATAGTGTTACCTTTGTGCTTGATGAAGTAGATGGTCCAGATGTAGGTGCAGCCCCCAACACTTGTTAAGCCCTGCTTATGAATTTCAGCATGCAGTTCTGGAGCCTAAACAGAGAAGCACAATTGACACGGTCCAAATCATGTTAACTTTTCAATCTTAGCAGAAGGCCATACGTCTGTCTTGCTGGTGTCAAGAATAAGCAGATTCTCCTATGAAGCCATTAACAATTTCAAAATATTGGAAACTATGCAAAAAGCAAATTACTCATTAACTAGAGGTGGTGAAGTAGATATATTATAACTTTGTCTCAAGATTTTCAGGGCCTAATTTGAACTCATCTAGTTCAAAGTCAGTAGAACGCTGTCGTGTCAATGGAGTAATAAAATATGCGAGCAAACGGTGTCGTGTCAATGCCTCAATGGAGTACCTCGTAGATGCTCTTATAACGCCAGTTATTTATAAATTTTAAAGTACTTTGCCTTCTAGAAGAGAACAATGTGATCGAGATCTGAAGGCGACCCTTTTTTTAGTACACATACAAGAACGGTATGACCAAAATAACTGGCAGATTGAAGTAAATGTAAATTATATTGCGATTTTTCTTGGGCCTAAGATCCCATGTGCTATTTACACTGTTTTGAGGACTTATTATATGGAGTGCGGGTGTGACAAAATGGTGGGGCGGGTGATCTTAATCAATACCAACAGTGTTAGTAGTATTACATAAAATCCCTCCCCTGAAACTCTTATTTACTCGTCTAATCTAATCCCTGATCATAAATATAGGCTTAATCTCTTCTTTCACTGGTTGATCTTCTATAGGGTAACCCAGGGTTAGCAAGTCCTTTCCCCGAGACAGTTTCCCTAATAGTACCACCCGACAAGTTCCGACGATGTTTAGCCCTGTCAAGCTGCAAAAAGGGACCAGCTCCTCCTTCCAAATTCAACTTCCTGCTACTCTCAAAAGGTTGTACACCACAAAGATCCCTATCCTCCATCGCTGCATCTTCATGGTAAGCCTGATGTCTGCTGGTATTTTGGCATTTCGAATAATTCATGGGGGAAGAAGAGGAAGATGACGAAGTGTCAGAATCTGGCATATTCCTCCAGGAGCTGTTATAACCACCAAAAATGAAATCAGAAAGGTCATCGGTACTTGTGGAATCCCGGGTACTATCCGTACTGCAAGAACCTTCATCCGAGTTGCTGCTGGTAAATGAGAGATTATCGCTTGATGAATCTTCTTCTAAAATCCTTTGTAGGCGGTGGAACTTCAAATAGAAAGATTCAACATTGGCAATATTATCCGAACCAATTGAATCAGGATGCACTTGAACTATATTCGATCGTGTGGATGTGGATCTTGAATTAAACATAGTATTCTTCCCAGATATCCTTGAAAGACTGCCTATACCTTTTGCATCAGAAGGAACTATTTTGCTCCTTATCAATCTTGGTGCCCTAGGTGAGCATCTGCAAGAAAACAAATTAGACCATCGACATAAGAAACAATGATTAAAGATGTAATCTTCTCGTCAGCTGAGCTTGTGAGATCTGTCACCTTGCATAAAGAAGCATGTATGCGCCTTTCGTTAGGACGCTCTCAAGTTCGACAGCGGTTACCTAGCAAGCATGGCAACCACAATATTAGAAGCATGGAAAAATATTTCAGCTGAGTTCAATTACATATGCATGGACAAATGGGGGAAAAAACAAAAAAGAATTGGATGGTGAAGGCATTTTAAAAGATATCAACAACATATACGAGGAAGGGGGAAAAAATCTAAAGATTACAAAAGATTGAACTGTTCCAGAGAGCCTATCAGAACTAGAACTTGTATGAACCGACTCTCTGAGTTTCTGCGCAGCTGACAAACTACTGTATGCAGCCTAAATTTATGACCAAGAGTGTGAGTCCTTTAAGCATTTTCTGATGGTCAAAAAGTTGGCAAAGCTCCTTCAAGAGAGCACAGTAACTCATTCAAGAGATTCTTGAACAAAACAGAATGATTTAAAGTTTTTCTACAGCATGATTGAAGTTTTAATAGGAATGGCACATGGAGATATCTAGCAAGAGAATACCTACCATTTGGGTGTTTTTACAAGGCTAACCAATCTTCAGTGAGTCATATTTTAAAAAACACATAAATGACTACTGAAATTTTGCTCTAATGATGATTGTCTAAATAAGGAACGCACCGTGCTGTCATCGATTTTGAACCATTTGTTCTGGATATTCTTGACATAGCAAACATAATGCCCAGAAAATGCAGCATTCATCACATCCAAGTGTACAATCACTCCATAAAGCCTGTAAATGGGGGTTTTATCACTTGTTCCACTCATATATGGTGCTAGGTCAAGGACCTCAGGGAACCGGATTGGCTTATTTAGCTTTCCAAATTTACCTGACTGTAAAATCAAGTGTGAATTGAAGATGAGCATCTTTCAATAACACAATGGAAGACATCATTGTTAATTACTAGAACTACCTGAAATCGCTTCAGTGCAATCGTAAGGATGTTGGGAGCTTCCATAATTGCCAACTTTTTCCTGGCTTTCTGATAGGATTTGCATCTGAATAAAATAAAAAATTAAGTACAATGACTATTAAAATAGAAAGGTTTGTCAGACAGCTGCAGACAAGATGACAAGGATGCAAATACGTATACAGAATCTTAATTCTTCTTCAGACCTAGAGCAAACCCAACTTCCTTCCCCATCCTAATTTCCCTTCTCTTTCTCAGGTATCATATTTAGCCTCCCAACACCAAGACTCTTTAATGATTGCAAAGAGATTAATGCAGATTCTCTAGGCAACGTGGTATTGATATTGAAAAAAAAAACACTTTCAAAAGCTTTCCCCGGGAAAGTAATAGGGCCAACCTGCAACATTCATATTTGTTGTCACCATCCAAAATCTCAGTGCTTGTGAACCGTCTGAGTGCGTCTTCAAGCTTGTCTATTTCTCCTCCTATTTCAACAGCAAGATCCATCATTCTTTCTTGTCGCTCAGATTTATAGTGGCAATTCAAGCATTTAATCTGTGAACATTCGAAATATCATCATTGGCCAGCTATATATGTTAAAATGCAAGTAATGAAAGCAAAAACTAAGTAGACAAGTTATTCATGGCAACTTCTCAATGGCATCCTTCCAGTAGTATTTACCTTTGAGTGAAGATATCCTGCAAAAGTAAGGCCGACAAGAGTAGTTTCTTCTTCAGCAGATCCCAAGGTATTCACCCCAGCATCCTTATGGCAAACTGATTGCATTGCATCAATAGCATACCTATCAATCCATTTGACATATTATTTTGCTAGATAAGTGAAAATATAAAATGGAAGGAAAAAATTTTCTGATATTGGAAAGAATAAAAAACCAATCACACCTTAGAAATTCATGAGCATCTTCCTCTCTCCCATTACCAAGTAAGCTTCCCATACTAGGCAGTTGGGATAGTATCCCAACAGGAGAAAGTGGAGATTTCCCCTCCTTAGCCTTAAAAATCAAATTTTCAAACTCACAAGTGAAGCACCATTCTTTTTGTGCACCTGAATACAGCAGAAAAAGAAATTATACTGTGTAAAAGTTATCATACTATTTGAAAAGTGAATTTTGAATTTCACCACGTTTAAACATACAAGCTTTAGAATGGAGTCCTTGGACAAAAAAGGCAGTCAAAGGTGGAGTGAATGCTAGGCATTGCAGGACAGCATTGGCATAGCAGCTGCAGGATAATTTATAAAAAAGGAAATGTTATAAATGAAATCCTTGATTGGCATGTCAATAATGTGCATGAAGGATCAAAGCAATCCATAGAACAATAATGCCCATTCTGAGAAATATTATGGTTGTTCTAAGTATATGGTTGTTTTAGCATGCTGATGCAATATTGTTCAATAGTTATAACACAAGGTCCAGTTTGTCCTACCAGTAAAGATTTTGCAAACAAGCAACTCCAAAAATTAAAAGCAAGTTACCCCAATTATGGATTAGAACCCTGATGACAATTTCAAATAATTGAAGCTAACAACCAAAATATTGATTACGCTGAAAATAAACCATCACGAAGCCTAGTATTAATAAAGGAAATGGCTCTATATTAGGATCTGTGGCTTAATTGAACTCCTATGAGAAGCATTACTAATACCTGTTTCCACAATTGATAAGGCCAAATGGTTGAAGTACTTTGTTTGAGGTATACAACTTTACAAATAGATCGTACGGAAATAGTCCCTGAAGAAAACACAAGCAAGCCCAAAAATGAATTAAGTCGAGTCTAGACATATTTATGGAAGGGGAAAAAACAATAATAAAACCTTATCGCTGTATCTTCCACATTTAGGTCCTCTGAATTGGTCAACTACTTTCTGCACTGACGATTTCAGACCAGAAATAGAACTTGCTGAGAAACTTGTGTTATGGGACACATTAGAAGGACAAACATCCGCATTAATAACTTTGCTAACTGAATGCACACTTGTACCAGCAGTCAAATTGTGCTGAGAAGCATCAGATGGTAATTTGGACTTGGAAAATTCAAAAGTACCCACAATATCTCTAGCAATATGATTTGAATTGTCAAGGTTTGCGGATGAAAATCTTTTAACCTTTGATGCATCTCTACTGAATATATTTTCTTCAGATCTAGAAGATGACCACAACTGTGAAGAGTGCAATGACCCAGATTTATGCTCACTGAACTTTGGCACATCCGAACCATTGCTAGTTTTATTATCCCTACAATCAGAGCCCTCAGAACTAACAGAAGGAGAACTCCTGACCTTTATCTCATCAACACCACTTTTCACTGAAGAAGAAGATAATCTATTAACTGGTTTACCGACAGCAGTCTCGTGTGAATCATTGGATGTACCCTTTGCCATGGAGCTTTCTACTGTCGAGATATGATCAACACTTCCAGATAAATTGAACTTAAACTGGAGAGATGATTCATAATGAGATAATTTCATAGCTCGATTGCCGCTGAGCAGGGAAGAATCATCTTGTGCATTGCTGCTGGATAAAACAGAGTCAAGGGCTCTCCCCCAGAAGTCCGAAAAATTCTGTGGTTTTATAGAACCTCTGACCACAGGAATGGTACTCTGACTCAAAGGAGCTGAAGTTGCAGACAGACTATCCTTGTAATCATCATCAGATCTACAATTATATAGCTTACTCAATTTGCTGGTACTATCCAAAGAATCAACCAAGCTGGTAAATTTTGGAGATGATGGCTTGGTTTGATCCACTTTGTGTTGAATGTCAGGAGAAACATCAGCTGATCTCTTTCCTGAATCCTCAGGTTCACTCAAACTGACACTCTCACCAACTGAAATATCATCAGACGATTCACCACCATGAGAGGAAGAAGAGAATCCCGAAAAAGAGGTGCCTGAGGATTCAGATGCAGAACATGCTCCATCTGTATCAGCAACTGAAGGAGCTTTAACATCGTTGTCATCATCCTTCACACTGAAATCTGGAAATGGTGGTTTTGAATGGGGTGGTCTGATGTTTGCATTCTCATATATGCTGTCATCAATAATACATTGCTCCGGTTTTGAAATCCTGTTCCCAGAATTGCTCGCATTGTTGCTAGTAGTGAATGAGATATCACGAGGACGGCATTCTTCCTTATGACCTTGTCTCCAGTGGATTATTTGACACTTACCGGAACTGTGGCAAATAAACATCAATACCAAAACATCAAAATGGAAAAGACCAGAAGCATGCTCAAATAAACAAAAGTAGCAAAAACTAATCCAGTCACTCAGAAATCATTGGTCTCACTAATCATAGGTGTGAACATTTAGAGAGAATTCAAATCCTAAAGAGCCTTAATTTATAAAATTTCTTTTCTTTCTAAGATGACAAATTACAACTATTTTAATTCATGCACAACCAGATCATGATAATCAACAACACAACAATTATTTAGTACCAACACCTCAAATAAAAAACTTAAACTGCTGACACCCTGAAAAAATTAGTGAACAAGGGGAAACCCTTTAATTTTCCTTGTAAAATTCACATCCACCATTTTTTTTCAGTTCTTTTCAACTAAAATTCATAAACTTCAAATCCAATATTTTTGTTTATCCATATTCAATAACACCAACCAGATAAGAAAATCTTTAACTATAAAAAGATAACCAGTGTTGAAGGTCTTCTGAATTCTGATCAATGAAGTTGATTCCTAGATTGCACACTTTACTTTCCATCCACTTTTTACCCCAAATAATGCGAAGTAACGAATAATTCTCCCAAAACCACTGTTCAAAATCCTAACAGTTTTTTCTATAATTCTACAAACTATCAACAGTTAACTTCCAATACAAATTCCAAATTCACCACCCACATTCAAGTAAAACCCAAGCAAACAAATCTAAACGATTAAAAAAGAAGAAATGAATTGAACATAGCATACCAATATCTAACCGCTTTACACTGCGCACACCGAGTAGTGGTAGGGCAATAACAAACAGCGCAATGATAACTGTTCATAACAACCGGCAGACGGGTGGCGATGGCGGCGGGGGTGTAAGAAACCGTGGCCTCCAACTCCGCCCTAGCAGTCTCCTCCGACGCCAAAACCAACAACCGCCTGATCTCCTCCTGCCTAGCGACGGAAAATCGCCATTTACGACGGAGCACCAAAAAGACTAACGGAAAAGCGACGCACACCACGAGGACCCCGGTCACATGCATTTATAAGGCCGTATCTAAAACGACATCCGGCGAAATTCACAATCCCTTGATTCCTATTCTCACCGCCACACATGGGCGAGGCGGCAACGAGGCCGGCGAGGTCTACTGCAGCGATTGCGCGCGCAAAGTTCCAGCCATCAAAACTCTCTGACGGTGGAGATTGGAGAAGAAATAGACAACGGAATGTGGCTCAGAAACAAGAAAATGCCAAATCATCGCCGAGGAGAGAGAGTGAAACAGTAGGAATCGGAGTGGATTTTTTTAAGCTCCTTTGATTTTCGAACAATTAGATCGAGAGTTTAGGGGTGTTTGGGAGAGAGAGTGGGAATATGAATTTTACAACAGAAGGAGAAGGGGTATATTTTTAATTAATTTTTTATAAGAAATTTCATGGACGAGGGAAAGGAATTTTGCTTTCATGCACCTCTTAAAAGTGAATTCGTTGCTCGTCAAGCACTCGGACTGCTGGTCCCCACCCACACCTCGGTCCGGCCGGTTGCAACAAACGGTTCTGTTTCTTATTCTAATCCTTTCCTTGTAAAATTTAACGGACTAAAGATGCAACTTATATTTTAATATTTTTTTTATTATACTTTTTGATAAATTTCGGAATATCCTTCTTACATTTTTATCAAATTTAACGACATCGTTCGTTACTGTACAAGATTCCGAATTGAACGATTGACTGACGGTGCATGGTTGGGTTCGGCTTGGGGAGAAGATCCGACGGTCAAGATTTGATGTGGTTGTTTGTTGATGATGATAACTACCAGTTTCTGTGTGATTTCACGGCGTTGATTCCCTGTAAACACCTTCCTTGTTAAGGTTGGACTAGAAAAGTAGTTGCAAGTCGCATGACGTCTCTCGGTTTCTGACTGTTTTCAGCGTGGAGAGAGAGAGAGAGTACTGATGACACCAATCATACTATTCATGATATCAATGGAACCAGACCAGATGTTGTAATAAGATACATATCATGGCCTTGGATTTTGCTGTGTGTCGGTAATTAGAAAATGCTTGATTTGTAGTTAATTATGATTGTAAAAACAATCTCACACAACACAACGGAGAAATTTACGGTCGCCATCTTTTATACGCACGTTAAGTAATTTTTTAAATTGACGTAGTAGTTTGTAAATTACGTTAATAAGATATTCTGCATTAAGTAAACTCTATTTTATCGAAAAAAATGTAAATAAAGGAATTTAAATTACTCACCAACTGAGTCCAAATTTTTTGTCTAATATTATTTTGTCTTATTTTGTCTCATAAAATCTCAGTTATTTATTTTGTAGAATCCATGCGAAATTTATGCAGAACCCATATAAATAAATGACTGAAATTTACCAGATACAATAAAATATTATAATATTAAACAGAAGATTTAAACTCCTCACTGACCACCCATAGGGGGCTTAATCCTTGCTTCCCTGAAACCGACTTCACGTTATAACATGCATCTGGGATCCTGGAGTCAAAGTTGTACACTTCAAAATTATCCACGCATTGACATTCTGGAACAAAGGGACGGGATGGACGCAATTAAGGTTGGTTTACCCCTCCTTAATTATTGTGCCATGTGACTAGGGAATATTAACTTCGATCCAATCAGGTGCAAGAGTTGGATTTGAGTGGGTTTAATTAAAGTATAGTATAATTATTTAAAAAGTCTTTAAGAGCATATCGAACCTAATTTATAAAATTAATATTATTTTGAAATCATACTTAACTTATTATAGAAGTTTCCAGTTAAGTTTATTTTATAAGCTCATATTCTAAATTACCATTCATACAAAATATAAATGATTTATTTAATTTATCAAAGTAATACTCAAATTATAAATTAATTATTAAAATTCAACCCCCAAACCAAATTTGTACGAATATAATTATAATTAGAAAAAAAAGCATATGTTTCATTTGCAGAATTACATTATTTAACTAAAATAAAATATTAAAATTATTTTATTGCATAATAAGGCTTTATTCTAAGCAATAAATTTGATATAAATACAAACTAATAGATTTTAAAATAAAAAAATAGGCTAGATAAGGTTCAAAACTTAGATTCGAGCTTATACCTAATTAGATTTGAACTAAATTTGGTAGTTTTTAAATTTTAAACTAACATTATTTAATTTGATAATGTTAATTCTTGAAT
>JANIHZ010125854.1:0-12708 GCA_027478365.1 Erythroxylum rufum | reverse complement strand
AAGTTTTAATTGACAAAAAATAAATAGTCGAAATATAAAAAATAAAAATTGAAAAATCCCTTTAGAATTTCTTGTTTACTTCAAAAGTAAAAACGATTTTGTTAAAAAATTGATAAAAAATAATTTCTTTAAATATCACAAGAATTCATAAGAGATGTTCGAATTATAGATGCCTTTTAGCTATGAACAGAGACAGAAGATAATAGCAGAAGAAGGAGGAGGAGGAGAAGAAGAGGAATGAGTTTAGCACTGATTCAAGGGTATTCTTCTTCTGAGGAAAAAGAAGAAGAATCAGTTTTAGCTGATGATTCAGAAGACCTAGATGATGATGATGAAGAAGAAGAACGGAACAACGATGTGTACAATTACACCACAAGTTCGGTACTGTTAGAACGTACCTCAACGGTTCCTCCTCCTTCGTCCTCTGCTCTCCCTTCGGCTTTCGATGCATTTTCCGAAGTGAGATCTTTTCAATTTAATTTCACAATTTCTTTCTCTCTTTCTTAGGTTTTCTTTTTACTTACAAGAGAAACCATTTTTTGGGAAGATTTCAGCGCCACCTCAGTTTCTCAACAATTGCGTGGAAGAGCAGCAGCAGCAGCAGTCTAAAGCAACTGATGGTTATCGAGGGAGGGCTGGTCGATGGAGGAATCGCAACCCCGACAAGAAGGAGTTGCCTTCTGGTATTACCCTTGATTACTTCCGCTTCTAAATTTGTTAATAAAGAGTATATGTTCTCTTTGATTGTTTGTTAAGGAATCTTATGCAACCAGTGGATTTTGGTTAACGTTTTGTTGAAAATGGTTCCGAATAGACTGATTCCGTATTGTTGGCGATCTTGGTTTTTCACCACTTTGTACTGTTTATAAGGCGAGAAACAAAAGGAATGAGTTGGAGATCCTACTCTCTGTCCCATCTTATGTTTTCCTTCCATTTGTCTTTTTTCTGGAAATTCTAAAACTTCACTTTTGTTCTTGGGAAATGAATCCTTGAGAAGTGCACATTAGGTAGTTGTCCTCAATATAAAGCATGTCCCATCGTTTGCTTTTATCCTCTTTCTTTCGTTGGTTACTAGTCTTTTCTTTTTTGTGCCTTATGAGAGTGACTTTATAATCATTCTTCATCCTTAAAATTGCTCAACTTTGAATCCAAGTTCTTAATCTATATTGGAAATTTAAATAAATGAACTATTTTTGTTGAAAATTTAAATAGAATTATTAATTCCATTAACATAGTTTTAGTTTAGCTTTCTTTAGTATTTATATATATGATAATATAATTTAAATACAATAGTAGAGTCTTATCATGATTCTGCATTAGAATTTCCTAACAGTTTATTCAATATTCGTATCAGAAACTTAATGTACAAAATGAAGCAGTTGAAGCAAGAGTTTGCTGACTACTAAAGGCTCAGATGCTAAACTTAAAGCAATAAGATCTTCAAAAACTTGGGATAAGGCAACTGTTTCCTTGTCATCTTTTTTCTGCTCTCTTTTATTTATTTTCTGTTTTAAACCCAACCAATACGCAGATGCCAGATAGTTTGAAATATTCCGCCCGTGATAAAGTCTTTTGTAGTGAGAGATATGCTAAGATGATTAACACAGTGTGGAAATGGTGATTATAAACTACTATTGTCTTTTTGGTTAAGTGATAATAAACTACTATTGTCATTTCATCCCAAATCAAATTTACGCCTTCCTCTTCATTTCTGTTTCCAACTCCAATGTCTTTTGAAGTGTTTAAGAGAAAGAAACCATTTTAAGCTACTTTTCTGGGCAGTTTCTCATTGGAGCTCTATCAATCTTACATGTCTGTTTCTTCGTTGTCCTCCACCCAGTTCTTTGTATGCCAATTTAATTCATTTCAATAGATTATGATTTTAGGCTAAGTTAAAGTTCTAGTTGTTTGTAATTTGAACCAACTCGCTAGATCTATATTTACGTTGTTTGTAATTTGAACCAACTCGCTAGATCTATATTTACTATCTGTACTAGCATCATGGGAAGAGCTTGTTCTCCTGACCTTGGTATTTGAATTAAGTTTACTTTTCAAGTTTGTGAGATGTTAACCGAAACTAAGTTTAGTACATCAATGGATAAGATTTTTACTTTGTTCACGGAAAATACAATGGTCTTTTGGCCTTTTTAACCTTGGTAATTATAAATTACTCTAGGAGCTGTAATGGAGAGTAAGGCTCAACTTGTTGGGATTCGTGAGCGAGTACGAAGTGATGTTGAGGCTAACCAACCTTCAATGCCAAAGGCACCAAGCACAAAAAATGAGAGTCAAAAGCTTGCGCCAACTGTATCCAATCCTAGTGCAGAGGATGCTGCAGAACTACTAAGGTATGCAGTCTTGTTCTTTCAAACAATTCAAGGATAACTGGTTCCTAATTTTATTATTTTTAGATTTACATTTTTCATGGGATACTACTAAAATCAACATTTAGTTGTTGACATTGTGAAGTTGGTATGAATGTTGTTGCTGCTGTGGTTGTGAGTGTCGTTCATGCTTGGCCTATCCCTTTATGTTTCTCACTTGAGATTTCTTACTGATGTCGATTTGATGTCCTTGTTATTCTGCTCTGTTATGTAAGATTGGACTTTAGAGTAGATATTATAGTGCAGAACAGCAGATCTTGGCATTGATTTAGGAAAGAAAGGTTGCTAAATTCAAATGCAAAGCCCGGATGAGAATTCTTATCTAGATTTTAGTTAACCAAATCAACTGTTTTGGTCGTATAAGGTTTTGGTTTCTTGTGTGCTGCTTGTATCTGGCGAAGAGGTTTTGATTTTTTTTCCTCGAAACATATTGACAGAATGTGCTTGCAATGTGGAGTACCGAAAACATTTTCCAACGCACGGGGAATGGTGTGCCCCTTTTGTGGAGATCGCCCTCGCACCGATGGAACGCAGGAGTCGAAGAAGAAAGGATCAACCATCAAAGACAAAGAAAAAACCAAGCGTATGAAGGGTCAGTCGACTCATGCTACTTGGAAAAGTGAGACTGAGATGCATCTCAGACAGCAGTTCGATTAGTTTGGCAAGCAACGGCATTTTATGTTTCAGGATCATTAGTTTTGTAACACAATAACTTGTTTTGTGTATCTTAAAGTGACGGATGTTAGGGCATATCATGGGAACATATCAAAAACTGTTTGTGACAAATGAGTACAATTAGGTTATGATGTATGTTTGTTGTTGGTTCATAATTTAGCCTCTAGTTTTGTGTGATCCCGCATGAAACCTTCATTGCATCACTCATTTTCCTTTTTTCTCTTAAAGAAACAATCCGACTAGAACATGAACAGGAAATTTACTTATTGTATCATAAAAATGTGGTCTAGCGAAAGTACAAGAGTTGAAATTTGCAAACTTTTACATTTTAATTTGAAGTAATTAGATAACTATAAAAAAGTGAATACGTTAAATATAATATTTTAAAAATTAAATTAAAAATTAAATCAGTAAATTAAAAGATTTACATATTTGAAGGTTTAATTAATATTAAATTTTTCGTAAAATTTACATACTTGTGTGGCATTTGTGAATTGCTCGAAATTTCTTAATACGGTGTAATAAAAGATTAAATTCCAGAGCTATTGTTGTCTTTTCAACCAGATTTTTTAAAGAGTGGCAACATGCTCAATGTAAAACTAGAAATTCTGGTCCAACAACAAATACTGATGGACCTGTTGTCTATTGGTCAGGCCCAAATGTTGGAGCTGTAAAGTGCAATTTTGATGTTGTAATTCAATATGATCAGGGGACTATATCATATGGTTTAGTAATAAGAGAAGAGAGAGGTTCATCAAATTATATTGCTCAAGCTATCGCATTCAAAGAAGTCTTATCTTGATTAATACAATTTGGCATCTTAGTTAAGGTGAAAATAAATTGCCTTTAGTTAGTGCAGAGGTTTTATGGATCAAAAACTAGCATCAATAAATTGAGAGTGATACTGAAAGAATGCAAATTAACAACATTTGTTTTTCAATCCTTTACGTTTAAATGAATTCTAATAGGCTTTGTTAAAACATGCTATTTGTTTTTTTATTACACTCTAAATTGTAACGTTGTTTCGCCTCAATAAATAAATACTAAAAAAAACAATTCATGATAACTTCATTTTTAACTATGAGACTATTTTTGATAATTTATAAAATAAAATTAATTTACAAAATTAAATCAATTACTTTTAATAACAAGGATATGAGAATATCAAAATTTTTATAATTGAAGTAAACTGCTTTAACTTTTTAATTATTAGTTAATTCTATATATTTAATATTTTGAAATTTGGTTAGTATGCACTAAAAGAAACAATATAAAGACGTTAAAAACAAAATGCTGACTTCAGTTCCATTCGCTAAATCCGCCACCAAACTCGAGTTCGTTAAAGTTATGATTCCAGACACTTGGCCATGACAATCTCACACATAAATGAAACCCTAGTCCTCCATTAACCATCGTTTTCCACCAACATACAAATTAGAACCCCCTGGCGTTACAATGATTAATCTGCAGCAAATGGCAATCAAACCTGGCATCTATTACAGGAGCCGATGCTACTACAATAATCATCGATACGAATGACAGAAACTCTGTTATGGTCATCTTTTTTACATTCAAAGGTACTCTTACGAATAGAGGAATACATAGTGCACAGTGCATTGCATTATCTTATCGGTTGTCAAGAGTCACCAATGCGAATTTATCAGCGTCGTTAGCATTTTCGTCTAGGCAAACCTCACCTTTGGTAATCAAAGCTGAACTTGTAGCAGACCCACGAACCTGGCATTTTTAAAATTTCTAGAATATTTAAGTATCATGATACATTATGAATCGTTGCTACGGAAGAAACTCTTACAGAGCTTACCACGGCCTCCGACTTGAGAGACAATGCATCACTATTAGAGACTAGTGATGGATCTGAGGGCCTATGAAACAACAAATGTGCAATAGATCGATCGATGGGATTTGTGTTGGTTTCAACATCCATGAACCCAACAGCCCTGGAAGCAGATAAAATTCAATAAACAAGTGAAGAAAAGGAAACTATCAGGATATGAGAAAATCTTTCAAAGATCGCAAACTTAAACATCACATATATACAACATTTATAAGAAGACGACACATAAGAAAAGGGGATATACTTGTCTGGTTCCTCAGCTGCAGCTGAGCTGCTTGTTTGTCTACCATCGCTGTTGCCACCATTTGCATTCGCACAGTTATGTCTTTGTTCAGCACTCCTAGCTAACCGATAGAGACTATCCCTTATGCAAAGTTTTGTCCTAATATCCAACTGATGTCAAGAAGAGTAAGCCCACTAAATTCCACACAAGTATATGAATAAATATAGAAGTGCAGTGTATAAGTACATGTGAGAGCCCTCGTCGATGGGATTAAAACCATGCATTAACATCCATTTATTTAACTCTACATGTCCATATGGAAGAGGATCAATAACGTCCATCATATGATCCAAATGCTAAAAGGTTTGACAAATATATGTTTGTCAGAAGATAACACATGCTGAGCAAAATGCAATATATGAGAATCCTAGTGGCATAAATACGAACCCGTTCCATGACCAATTGCAGCTGTCGAAAACTAGTTGCCTCAAGGGAGATGTCATCAAATACAGAACTCACGCACGAACTTTCCTGTGCATTTGAAGAATCAATTTCCCCCTGCAATCCTGCTGAAAATCCTTCAATTTCACTGTGGCCTTCAAAATCATATGCAGAAGAGCCAGCTTGTTTCTGAAGTGTAACTGAATCATGTAACGCTGACTGTCCAGTAATATTAGTTTCTTTAGTATTGCTGGGAAATGAAAGCTGTAACTCTTGCTGAAGAAGTTCCTTGTCAGTATTATCATTAAACGTTCTGACAGAATTCTCAAGTTTTGAATTATAAAAACTTTTAACCGACTCCACTTGACTTGATGCATACGATGACTCCTTTAAAGAAGCAGATAGATGGGTAGTGTTTCCTGATTTGGCGTCAGATTGAGTTGGACATACTGAAATTTGATCTGTGGAATGACTGTAATCCATATCCACATATGGGATAGGCATCTGTGCGTAATTCAAAGATTGAGGTCCCACAGTTTGATTATGCTGCTGACTACCTGGAGTTGATAAAGGTTGGTGGGATGAGCCCCCAAATAAATGCTTCATATCCAGATTCATGGTGCCATTGTGATGGAAAAAGCAACCATTTTCCATCTTTCGATCCTTTCTCTTGACAGCTAATTGATTTTGATGCTTTGCTTGCTTTTTCTGCCAGTTGACCTGTTATAAGCCGAGCCGTCAATAAAAGAAGTCCTCTTTTTCTGAGTAAAGAATGCAAGAACTTGAGATGTAAAATCAGCCATTTGATTCATGAGTATCTAGCAAATCGCAACATAAGTTTTCAATGCATGTATCAAAGTATAGGCAAACGGTTAGAACTGCATAGGGAATCTGAATACGGGATTCCAGTGAGCATCATTAGCAACAACAGGAATCGTGGTAAAAATATTGCACACAGCAATTAGACTCAGAAAAGTCTTTAAAAGTTACTCACAGTACCCAATAGTTATTAATCAGAACATAGCAATTCTAGAATTAAGGTTGAAAAATATACTACTAGGAAAATAGGCCATCATTGGCAATATGGCATGTATAAGTGGTCATCTCTACTTACAGATTTTGCATCTGAACCATTGAAAAATAGTACAGGACTTGGAGCCGACTGGTCAACAGCAGTGGCAATCCTTGAATTTGTTTTGTCACTAGTAACAAGGCTTTTCCTTTCAGAATCGTTCAATGAACTGTTTAGTGCAGAAGCTACTGGCTGTTCAGAAGCACCGACTAATGCACCTGTCTCAGAGGTGGAAAACTTTGAACTCATCTTAATTTCATCTTCAGATCCTTCATTACATTGGGAAGACGGAAACCAGTACATTGCATCTTCATTACTAAGACTCTCCAGGCCAAATGTTGCATCACAACTTCTGCAAGTTTAAACATATTTACAGTCAACTATATATGCACATCCACTAAAATTCGTGGACGAAAGTAGAAGTCCGGAATAACACAAAACTAGGCGTATGAGCCTTTGTGAAGAAAATTTCCGCTAGCTTATTGGGCATAAATTCAAATCATTAAACATGAACAAAGCAATTCTAGTTAAAGGACAACTTTTGGACAACCTGAACATCCTGTCAACATCCTCAAAATTGCCAATATCATCTGCCCACCCATAATACAATAGGTCACTGCCTTCTTTGTCTTCACAACCATTACCAAAAAAATTGAGATCATCTTTTGCCTGAGAAATATGATTGAGGGGATAGTCATAAGGACTATTTTCCAATGCAGTACTCTTTTCGCTCAGGATAGGGTCATCGGCAAAGAGTTCATTGTCCATTGTATCATCATTTTCACTTTTCAAACAATGATTAGAAGTCTTTGTTTCATCAGACGTTATGTTTCTTTCTTTGACAGGACTACTATCATATGAAGCAGTAAACACACCATCAGGTGTTTCTGACCACGAGCTGTTTTCTAACATTTTATCCTTCTGTGTTACAGTAGATGAGCTAGCTTCTTTTCTATGATTACTACATTTAGTTCCATCATGAGAATGGTTGACAACATCAACTACTTCATGTCGAGGTTTCTTACGGCTCTCAACCTGAACTCCAACTTGACCCAATCCATTAACCGGATGAGGTACTATATGATCATCAGTCCCGCTAAATTCATCCCACACATTATCTTCAAGCTGCAACATCAACAACAAGATTTTAGCTGCTATGATCATCAAAATTCGTATCCAAAGTAAAGAACATCAAAGAAGAAAGTGATATTAATAGAGGTTAAACCTTGGTTTATTGATAGAGCTTAAACTTAGTTATTGACTCAAGGGATACATGGAATCAAGATTCAATCAGTTCTTATTTCAAGATACGTTCCAGTTCAAAAGAATTTGATCCCTAAAATGATTTGGAAATTCATTAAGATAAAGCATATTCACTAGAAACTCAATATCGTAGCGGCGTTGAGAAAACAACTAGAATTCAGCAAGGAGTCATCACGTTCAACATGTTTTGTCTTTCAGACCAAGCAATTATTACAATTAACTCAGACAAGTGTATGAATATTACTAATCCATTGGTGTCCATACTGAGAATGTCTTAGTTAATAAAAAAGCACAGTCCTTGATACATAAATCGTTCTAATCAAACAATCCCAACTGTTGAGTATTAATCGAAACTGAAGAACCATCACAATAGTAGAATAATTTCTAGAGGGGCTCAACCTTTAACAGGATCTGTTAATGCAAGGTAGAAAAACAGAAACATGATGAGCAAAATGTGTAATGACCACATATCACTAGAAACTCCTCCATGCCCACTGCATCCTCTCCACCTACACTTTTTAACTCACCAATACAATACTTCAAAGAAAACTTCAATTTGCTTGGTTTGAGAGTTAAAAATAAACTGTATTATAGAACTCTGGCAACAGTATTGGTTTCCAATATTATCAAACCAAAGGGATCCTCAAAACTAAACTAATTTCAGAAAAAAGGTCATATTGAAGTACCAATATTACATGGGATGTTGATTCATGATACCAATACATAAATTTACTAGATCATTTGCAAATCTTGTGAAAAGAAAAGAAACTTGGAAAGATCTTGTAAATTAATTCAAAGCAACACATTATCAGAAGGTCCTTTATCGACATTCTTCTTCTTCCTCTTCTTCTTCTTCTTCTAAACTTATTTCTTTTCCATCATACCTATTTGTTGTAACCCGACATGACCTGTGCATTTACTTGTTGTCCACCACTCTTAAAAAACGAGCTTAATTCGAACCACAAATCAAAATAATGACTCACCAATAAACTAGATTTTTTTTCCAATAACAAATTTCTAAGGGACCTATAAAGAGATAAAACCAATGACTAACTAGCTTCATACAAGTCGAGCTTCAGGTCAGAGAATCATACTAACAACATAAGTATGAAGGCTTAGTAGAATAGAAGTGAATCAGAAATACAGAAACAAATACATGTTATATTCTTAAAATGTAAATTAATATTGACATCACAAGATGACTCAATATGTATAAATTGACCTATGATGAAGGCAAAACGAAATTGGTTGCCAAAAAAGACCATGAAGCTTACAGTTCAGAGAAGGGTATCATGAAAAGTAGTGAAAGTCCAACAACCTAATTCATATCACATGTTATTATTAATAGAAGTTATTTTGCAGCCTTGTTACAAAACCTGCATCAGAATAGTAGCCAAGTAGAACAGGACATTCTAAACCTACAAATGCAATAGGATCTATAAGACTGTAAGATCACCTCAAGATACTCACTTCTATAGTATCATATAGAAAGTTTTGATCATCAAAGGAATACTGATAGCAAACTGGTAAAGTAATCAAAACCAGCTCTTCAATATAAAGGAAACTAGTTAAGCAATTTCTACAGAATAATCTATCAAGTTTGTGACTATTCTGTAGAAAATCACGATGCCAAAACAGAGAAATAATGAAACAAGTTTTTGATATGAAGGGAAATAGTTAAACAACTTCACAGTCTATCAATTTCACGGGTTTGAAACTGATTAAGAGAAGGGAACAGATTGGTTCCTAGTTCTCTAGGAAAACATAAATCCCCGCTTTTGACCAGTCTGAAGAGTTAGTAGACAGACAAGCTGTGTATGACACCACTTTACCTTAAACCAGAAAGCAAAGGGTCTACTGATAAAAACCTTTGAATAAATCCTTGTTGAGACTATTAATTAGCACCCAACTGAAGATCATTGTAAGTAGCACTTAAAAGGAGCTAACTAAATATTTTACAAAGTAGTAATACTACTTAAAAATACTTCTTGCATTCAAGAATTATGAATACAGAACAAGAAATACTGTAAACAAACCAACTCAGAACTAAAACATGTCCTTAACAAATCAAAACATAGCATTGAGTTAAACCCAGTAGCAAGGTGGGCTTAATCAATCTAGTAAAGTTTTAAAATAAGCGATGAACTAAAACACATGTATCCACCATTTTAAGACAGGGAAGATTGGTTTCCAATGTAAAAAAGAAAAAAGAGAGGAAATATGAGTAGGCTTAACCTTATGTATTGCAAAAGCAACTCAACTACCGTTTCTGTATTTTCCTTCTCCTTTAAATAATATAAGGGATGACTCATGCAACCTTTAGAGGCCCACCGTTCCTTATACTTCAGGTTCTTTTTTTTTTACTAGTCAATTTTTTCTAGTACAACTAATAATACACAAGCCCCAAAACAAAACATTTTTCACAAACAATATCCTCATGCTCTGAAGCAGCTACCAAAACCAGTAAAGTCAGGCTACGTGGCTAACACTTATCACCAGAACAGAAAGGTTAAGAAAATCCCAATAAAGCAGCACACACAGACAATGTATAATCAAACAGCTGCATAAGCAAATCTCGATTAACCAATATGTGGCTACCAATTCTTAGTGAAAAAACAAGGCTATTCCATAGTATAGAAGTCCTTTGCTCATTCTTACATTTGGGTTAAAATTTTGATTCAGTTGAGTCTAACTGATTATCTGTGGATTGTGCATCTTAGGATTGTCATTAAAAGCAGCAAACAAATTTAACCTTTCAAATTTTATAATGGTAGAAGAACTACCAGTAGCTTTCTGTTAGTAATTAAAGAATGCAAATTGATCAGTAAGAAAGTAAATAATATAAACTCTCACAAAATCAAAATTTATTTCTTATTCTCTATTACACTAATCTAGACTGAAGAAACCTTGCAAATATATTCTCAACACAAAACAAGATGAAACAATTGAATGACCAGTGCTTAAACCTGATGCATCAAATAATGATAAAAGAAGGGATACAAAGGTTTGTACCTCATAGACGCATAAGTCTGACATTCCTTCAAAATCCTCTACCCGCCACTGAAAATTTCTTGATAAGAAGTCATAATTATCATAATGCTGCTTCCAATTATGTTTCTGATTCAGAAAAGAAAAACGTATGCTAAAATTTGTTTTGATTGATTCAAGGTTAAAAAAAAAAGTCCAATTAAATCAAACACAAGATTGAGAAAATGCAAACCAAATCAACAGTAGAAGAGCTGCAGTTATGACGTTGAAGCAAGTTACTGTGTTTCCTAGCTCTAACCAAGCAAGAGTTTAATAAACTAAAGAGGTATCCAACTAATCAAAAGTAGAAAAGTTTATGTGACTTATTTATGTGGATAAGTTTCCACCATATTACATCAACCTTTAATTCAACAATCCAAAGACTAGCACAGAACTCCAACTCTATAAACATGTGAATAAACCATCAAACTTGGGTTATTCACTTGCTATCTTCCTTCTCAGACTGCATCTATTGATCTTTTCACACATAAGAATCCACTAATCTACAATATTGAATGCAGGGACAAACAGGAAACTCGTACTTACGATTTAAATGACCACTTACAGAAAAACATCAAAATTTAGGCTCTGGTTTGGAGTCTTAGGTTTAGTTCTATAACTATATCCCACATCACATAACAAAGGCAGCTTATTACTTAACATCGCAGAGTTTCTCAATTTCACGAACCAGAAATAATAGGTTAATCATAAATCAACTCACGTAACCCTAAATATTCGACTTCTAACATTTCCAACAGCTCAAGTTTCTTCAATCAGAGTAAATTTTCATTAGCAAACTAACTCAAAATTCGACCAAAACAAGAAATGACAGACCTGCAAAACAGAAATAGTAAATCCTTTTATAAACCGATTGAACTTAACATTTTCTAAAAACTTTAGGAATTAAAAGCAAAAAGAGAGAAGAAAGTAACAAGACCTACAACCGAATCTCGATTTCTCAGCAACCAAAACACTAAATCAGTCTGGATCTTCAGCAGTAACACTAAAACTCACCTGAAACTCAAAACTGGAAAAAGCCGATCGAACCTCTTCCTTCTCTCCAAAAAAATGAAAACTACCTCAGAACAAACAAAAGCTTAACCTTTTGTTCCTATCAAAGTCACAATTCCGAGCTGAGCAGTAAAAAGAAAAAAGGAGCTTCCAGAACAAGGTGAGCTTCTCCTCTCTCTCTCTCTCTCTCTGTGGTTTTTTGATTTTTGATTTTAATTTTAACTGATAAAAATTAATTAATAATACAGAGGAGTGGGAATTTTTAATATTTTAACGAAAAGAGAGTAAACAAATTGGACGCCACGTGGCGAGGAGATCAAGACAAGCAAACTTTGATATCAGAACTAGTGGAGGAGAGAAAGAGATGAGATCCGATCACTTTCTGCGTCCCCATTGGTCCACGTGTAGTAGTACTTTCTAGAACTCCGAAACGTGTCTAGGCCCCTTCCATCCAAAGGAATCCTTGTGGCGTGCACGTGATCGACGTCACTCACTCGCTCTCCCTTTGTGTTTTTTAAAATTATTTCATAATAATCTTCTGACGTGGAAAGCGTTGATTGGACATATTTACCAACATTTTAAAAACAACAGAGTGAGATTTATTTTTGTATTATTCTAACCCATGAAATTATTAAATTTTTACTCATTTTTGAATAAATGGATTGATTTTTATTATTTAATTTTAAATTATTCATTACGAAGTATTAAATTAAATATTCAATACTAGGTGATTATGCCTAAAAGATAACTGCGGGGG
>JANIHZ010125763.1:0-12722 GCA_027478365.1 Erythroxylum rufum | reverse complement strand
CTTAATCTCTGCAACACTATCCTGAGATGTTCCTCATGTTCCCCTTCACTCTTGGAATAAACTAGAATGTCATCGATGAACACTATGAAAAACTGATCCAAAAACTCCTTGAAGACCCTATTCATCAGATCCATGAATGCAGCCGGAGCATTGGTCAATCCAAAGGGCATGACCAGAAACTCATAATGCCCGTAACATTTCCTAAAGGTTGTCTTGTTTACATCAGACTCCTTGATTCTGAGCTGATGATAGCCTGACCTGAGATCAATCTTGAAAAAGACCCTTGCTCCTTGCAACTGGTCAAACTGATCATCAATCCGAGGCGGAGGGTACTTGTTCTTAACAGTCACCTTGTTGAGCCTCCAGTAATTGATGCACATCTGCCATGTCTCATCCTTCTTCTTAACAAACAGAACCGGTGCTCCCCATGGTGACGAACTCGACCGTATATACCCCTTCTCTAATAGTCCCTCCAACTGCTCCTTAAGCTTCTTCAGTTCAGCTGGAGCCATTCTATACGGTGGTATAGAAATGGGTGCGGTTCTGGGAATTAAGTCAATAGCAAACTCAATTTCTCTCACCAGTGGCAAACCAAGTAAATCTTCTGGGAACACATCTGGAAACTCCCTTACTAGTGGAACATCTTCTAACCTCCCTTTATTCATCTTAGTGTGCACAACATGTGCCAAGAAAGCTTCACACTCCTTTTCCATCATCCGTTCGGCGAGCAAAGCCGAAACAATTCTGGGTGGTGGTGTTCTCCTATCTCCTCGGAAAGTCACTTCCTCTCCACTCCGCAGATCGAATTCTACCACCTTGAGGCTACAGTCCAACTTTGCATGATACTTCTCCATAGCATCCATTCCCAAAATCACATCTAAACCCTACAGCTCTAGGGGTAACAGGTCTACTACCAGTCTAGCACCCTCAATAATCAGCTCACAGTCTCTGTACGCTCGACTGATTACCACATTCCTCCCTAAAGGTGTACTAACAAGCAAAGGACTACTCAAAGGCATGGAATTCACAGCATGCAAATTCATACTTGCAGAAATAAAAGAATGCGAAGAGCCAATATCAATTAACATAAATACTGCAGAATTGAATAGTTGAGCCATACCCGTGACCACTTCCGGTGCAGCTGCAGCTTTCTCTCTAGTCATGGAAAATACCCTGGCTTGTGCCTGACCCTAGCCCCTTGGTCTCTCTGGACGATTAGCCTTCCTCACAGCTCCAGAACTGCCCACTTCATTAACTGGCCTGGGTCCCACTGTCTCTGCTCTTCTTGGGGCTTGTGACTGCAACCCCTCTTGCCTGACTGCCTGTGGACAATCCCTGATCAAGTGCCCCTTCTCACCTCATCTGAAACAAGCTCCCAGTAGCTTGAAACACTCTCCCTTATGAAGTTTCCCGCAATGCTCACATTGGGGGTTCGTGAATCTGCTTCTTCCTGTCCTTCCTGTGCCTCCCACACTTGAGGCTTACAGTGAAACTGCCCTGGCCTGCTTATTCTTGGCAGGACCACTACTTCCCACCTCACTCTGTGTATGAAAAGTCCTTGTACTCCTATCAGGTGTTGGAGCACTCATTCCCTTCCTCGAAGATTGCTCTCAGTTCCTCCTCTTCTTGTTCACTTCAGACTTGATATTCTCTAGCTTCTCAGCCTAGAGTGCGGCATCTACCAGCTGCTGGTAGTCACTAAAATTATGGATTAGCACCTTCTCCTTGATCCCAAGGTAAAGTCCCCCTTCAAACTTGCGGCACTTGTCCTCCTCATTTTCCACAATGTTAGCCGTATACCGAGACAGCTGAGTAAACTTCAGCTCGTATTCACTCACACTCATTTCCCTCTGTGTGAGGTTTAGGAATTCTCTGGCCTTCTCTTGGATATAAACCCTCGCAAAGTACTTCCTCTGAAAAACTTCCGGAAAGCCCTCCATGTCAGCACTAGAGGCAGAGCCTGACTGTGGGGCACTGATTCCCACCAATGAAGTGCATCCCCTTGCAGTAGATTGACTGCGTAGTCTAGCTTCTCCTCGTCAGTACACTTCATCTGATTCAAGACCCTCTCGGTCCTCTTCAGCCATGCTTCAACCTCTTCGGGATTGGTCGTCCCAATGAAGTTAACAGCCCCATACTTGCGAAGCTTATCGTACTGTCCAGTCCGATCCACTGGAGCTGGCACCTGAGCTTGCGATCCTTGGCCCATGGCATAGGTGAACGCCTGGGAAAAGGCTTGAAAGAACTGCGGGTCTAGAGGGTTCACTTGAGGCATAGAATGAGGCAGTGGAGGCACCTCATGCTGCACACTAGGTGCCTCAGAATCAGAAGCAGGGTGTGTCCCTGCATCCTGCGGGACATGCGATCCATTCGTGCTTCCTTGTCGAGAGCCAGATCGAGGTAGAGCTCCTCGAGTCCTTTTTCAAGGCGGCATATCACCCCTTCAATTTGAAAATCATTGAAAATCTTTAGTTCATGCAAAACAGTTTCAAATCATGTAAAACAATTCAAAACAATGCAAGATGTTCATTTAAAAACAAATAATGCATGTGATTCATTTAAAACAATACATGTGGTTCATATAAAATAATGCATGCTCACTTCATACTTGCAAACTACCCACCTAGTTGCCTTGAAGATCACTAAACTTGGTCTCTCTAATACCACAATCGTTGGACCCCGTTTCCGGAGCCCAACATTCGGAGTCAGAAAACCCGAGCCTATATTCCTGAAGGATCATTTGCTGACACTTCACAAAGGTGGTGAGCGCACACTGGTTAAACATCAAATCATAAGTTGAATTCTTCATAGAAATTGTAACTTTAAATCTATATTTCAATTTGAACTAGAATCACCTCAATCAGAGCTGTGTAGCTCAAGATATCCTCAAAATACCAAAAAGTGCACATACTCCAATCATGCTCTCTTAACTGACCTCTCACTTGTTTTAGTACAAACTTCCTCAAATCAACTCAAAATTATACAAATATTTTAAGAGAGAAACATAAACATTTTAGGAATCCATTGGTCAAAGAATCACGTCAATTGGAGGTCGGATGAGGGAATTATGCCCAAACATATAGACCATGTTTACACCCAAAATCAAATTAACCCTACATTGGCGTGATCGCCATAACATTCAATCTAGATGTTGGATTGAGTTAGTTTTTATACCATTAGAAAGAAGAAATCTATGCCTACACCTTTCATGAAGACTACAAATTCAAATTCTTCCTCTAACAGTGTCAAAAGGCACAATCTTTCTAGTGAATATCCGTTAAACGGACATTCATGTCCATTTAACGGACATGTATCGGGTGAAGGATGCCAAATGACCCGAGAAGGTCCGTTAAACAGACATCCATGTCCGGACTGGACAAAGGGTTGTTTTCCACCCGAGAAGGTCCATTAAATGGACATTCATGTCCATTTAACAGACATTGGAGCTCCCCAAAGCCTCCAATGCCTCTCTAAAGCCTCTCATCTTCAACCTAACATCATAAACACTTATACACCAAATTCACTTATTCTAAAGCCTAAACACTTCATAACAACTCCACAAACACTTCATAACAACTCCACATCACGTTCAACTAACCAAATTACTCAAATCACAATCATCAAATTCATTAAAACCACAAATTTCAAACATTCATCCAAGCTATCACAAGTACAAAGCATAAACAACATCCTAACTTGCAAAACTCATATCTCTCCACTCCGACATTCAAAAATCACAAACTTCATATTGTTGGAAAGATTAAAAGATCTTCTCAAACTTTCAAGAAGACAAAACTCACCAATTCTACCCAAATTTTCCAGAATTTCTCTTGAATTCCGAACACAATCAAACCCTTATGAAAATTGAAAAGTAGCAATGTAAGCATTTGAAAAGCCATGAACAATCATAATACATATGCATTTCATTTGCATCAAAATAAGTGTTTTACAACGCTTTAGTGGGCATTTCAAGCCACTTTACAACATAATCCCAAAATGCAACTTACAAAAGCAACAATATCTCAAAATGCATCTAAAGCATTGTTTTACAAAAGTTAACTTGAAATACAAAAACAAGACAATTCCGGAGCAATGCCTTTAGGCTCAATCCTCGATCTCGCGCTCTTCACCTGGAGATGGGACGGAATGGGAGGGGGTGAGCTTACGCTCGTGGGTAACACGTTTATATCTAGTAATAAGCAAAAACCCATAAACATTCATGATCATAGCAATTTTCACAAAAACTCATAAAACATGAATTTCTCAACTTTGTCCACCAAAACACAATTTTCATAAGTCGAACATTTTTCAAATTTGCCAACACATGTAAATACACAAACACATCACAAATGGCTTGGCAAGTCCATAAACATGACGAACTACACAATGCCATAAAATGGCTTTGTGTAGTCGTAAACTTGAGGAAGTCCTAAGAGGAGCAGAGTGCCACTAGCGGGTAGACGGGAGAAGCCTTGACTTGGTCAACGTACACGTGACAATTTCTTGGATGGACTATATCGAACCCACATAACATGTAATTCATGCCTTAAAAAAATATTTTGCCCAAATGGCACATTTTAAAAGCTTGATTTTCATGAACATGACATGCTTCATAATTCAACCATCACATTCCCAAATCAAGCATAAAAGTCATGTTTGTTCAATTCAATCAAAAGCAACCATTATAACAATTTCAAGGCAATTTACATTTACTTTCAAAGTTCTCACACAACAATAAACATAGGTCAATTCTCAAGCATTTAAAGCACAATAAAAGCTCATTTAAAAGGGTAGTTGGAAAGGGTCATTTATGACTTATTAACACAAGTATAAAAATGTAACCCACCTTAAAACCTTGCTTGAATCTTGTTTAAAGGGGTCTCTCCTCTTGCCCTCCTTAATTCTCTTCAACAATAACGCAAAATCACAATTAATAGGATTCAAAAATTGGAAAACCTAGAGAACCCAAAGCATGAAATCAATCTCCGAAGATCTAAACCCATCCATTACCTAAGCTCCTTGAACCATCACCCATTCAAAAATCCAAAACATTAACAAACCCTTACCTCAAATCTTTACCCAATCAAATGGTTTCTTGGATCAAATGGAAGCTTGGACCTTCCTCTAGCTTTTTCCTTCTTGGGTTTACTTCAAAAACCCTCTTGAAGACTTAGAAAAATCAAGACCTAAGCAAACTCTTCTTTTTCTCTCTTCTTCTTCTCCAACGACACCTTCTCTCTCTTACTCCCTCTCAAATTCGTTTTCTCCTCTCTTCTTATGTAAGCCTCTCTTATTTCCCTCCTTTTATACCCTCACTAATGCCAAAAGGTCCATATTACCCTTAATGAAAAGCCTAGGAACTTTCCCACTTAAGTGGTCTTCCTAAACTACCCTTCATGCCTAAGTTACCACCTTAACACCTTAATTCCTTAACACATGTTACCTTATCTCATTTACATTAACATATCAATTAATCCCAACATGAATAAATCTCTCAAGACCCCAAAATCAGTTAATCATGCTTAATCAAATAAAAAAATTCAGGGGACAACAAGGAAGCTTTTCAATGGTTGTTGTTTTGGCTCGATCCACTTCAATGCCATGGGCAGACACTTTGTGACCCAACACAATTCCTTCCCTCACCATAAAATGGCATTTCTCCCAATTAAGCACCAAGTTGGTATCCTAATATCTTTTCAACACTAGAGACAGATTATGTAAGCACTTATCAAATGAATCACCAAAAATAGAAAAATCATCCATAAAAACTTCCATGAAATTCTCAATCATATCAGAAAAATAGCCGTCATAAAATGCTAAAATGTAGCAAGAGCATTGCAAAGACCAAAAGGCATGCGCTTAAATGCAAATGTGCCAAAAGGACAAGTAAATGTGGTCTTTTTCTGATCTTCAGGTGCTATGGCTGTTTGGTTATATCCCGAGTACCCATCTAAAAAACAGTAAAATACATGTCTAGTAAGTCTATCCAACATCTAATCTATGAATGGCAAAGGAAAATGGTCCTTCCTAGTGGCTTTGTTCAACTTCCTATAATCCATGCAAACCCTCCATCTAGTGATTGTCCTAGTGGAAATAGTCTCATTGTTATCATCTTTAACTACAGTGAATCCACCTCTTTTAGGAACAACCTGAGTAGACCCATGAACTATCAGAAATTAGGTAAATGATTTTAGCCTTAAGACACTTTTGAATTTCGTTCCTAACCACTTCCTTCATTGCTAGGTTCAATCTTCTTTGGGGTTCATGACTCCTCCATCAAAATTTTATGCATTACAATAGAAGGACTAATTCCTTTAATGTTTGAAATTGACCAATCCAATGCATTTTTAACTCCCTTAACACCCTAAGCAATTTTTCTTCTTCTAAATGAGTCAATCAAGATGAAATAATGACAGGAAAAGTTTGATTAGCACCTAAGAATGCATATTTCAAATTTTCAGGCAAGGGTTTCAAATCGATCAATGGGTGCACATCTTTCACATCACCAATAACATCGGCATTAGTCACACAAAACAAAGGCTCGGTTTGATCAAAATTTTTCAAGCATTCAAAAGAATCCAATACCATCATAAAACAAGCATCATCATCATCATCCATAGCATATTTTATAAACATACCTTCCAAACTTGTCAATAATGGGTCTTTAGATATAAGGGAAGGAAAAGATGTTACCAGATAAGATGATATGATATCCACCCGGTTGCAAGTTGGTGTATCACTTGGATGTTTGAGTGATCTGTATATGTTGAACTTCATCTTCTCGCCATTTACATGCAAGGTTAATTCCCCTTGTTGCACATCAATCACTGTACCTCTGGTAGCTAAGAATGGTCGCCCAAGTATGATTGGGATCTCCTTATCTTCTTCCATAGCAAGCACTACAAAATCTACAGAGAGAATAAATTTGTCAACACGAACAAGAACATCTTCTTTAATACCTCGAGGATAAGTGAGAGAACAATCGGCTAGTTGGAGGCAAATTTTTGATGACTTGACTTCTCCTAATCCTAGCTTTTGGAATATGGAAAGAGGCATGAGATTTATGCTTGCCCCCAAATCACAAAGCACTTTACCAAAATATGTATTATCGATCTCACACGGAATTGTGAAGCTTCCCGGATCTTTCAGTTTCTATGGTAACTTTCTTTGCAAGACTGCACTACACTCCTCGGTCATCAATACTATCTCATAGTCTCCAAATCTTCTCTTTTTGGTAACAATGTCCTTGATAAATTTTGCATAATTTGGTACTTGCTTAATAGCTTCAATCAAGGGAATGTTGATCTCGAGTTTCTTAAAGACTTCAAGGAATTTTGCGAATTGATCATTGATTTTCTTTTGCTGAAATCTTTGAGGATATGGTAGCTTGGGGATGATTTTTGTTTGCAATTCCCCTTCTAGTTTCTTCTCTGAACTAACTTCCTTCTCAACTTATGTAGGTGCACTTGCTTCTTCACAAGTATTCTTTCCTTCGTTATCATTGGACTGAGTGGAGCTTTTTTGTTTAGGTTTCACCTCTTCCAATTCTTTTCCACTTTTCAAAATGATGGCCTTGCACTGCTCTCTTGGGTTAGTTTCAGTATTACTTGGAAATGTTATCTGATTCAAATTCCCTATAGCATTTGTAAGTTTTCCCAATTGAACTTCCAAACCCTTCACTGAAGTCCCAATACTAGTTACTTGCATCTTTAGCTCATCCATCTGCTTCTCATTCTTGTGAAAACTTTTTTTTGTCTCAGTTACAAATGTTCCAATCATTTCTTCCAATGAGGGTCTCTGTTCCACTGGTGGTGGTCCATATCCAGGTGGGTGTGGCATGTTCCTTTGAATACCATAGTTATATTGCTCCTTAGAGTTGTAGCCTTGACCATATTGATTTCCCATTAGTTGTGACTTAAATCTCAAGTTCCTTTGGTTAACAAACTGAGCTTGTTCCACCCCCTCATCATTGGTGTAGAAAGATTGACTAGTAGCTACCACCTGCTCATTCTGTCTTTCCTTTGACATGAATTTTTAAAATTGATTTGATAGGGCTACCAATTGAGCAGATAACTGAGTCACTTGGTCCACTTTTAAAATTCATCTCTTTCCATTAGTTCTCTCGGAGGGCCACTAGTAACTGTTTGAAGCCATATCTTCCAGCAATGCACATGCTTCTTGAGATGTTTTTCTTATCAGAGTACCACCTGCTGCTGCATCCACAATGGTTCGAGTCTAGCCATTCAACCCGTCGTAGAACATTTACACTTGTACCTACTCTTGATATCTGTGATGTGGACACTTTCTCAAAATATCTTTATAACTCTCCCAAGCTTCATGCAATGGTTCCAAGTCATATTGTCTAAATGTACTGATCTCAGCTCTTAACTTCGCGGCTTTACCAGGTGGGAAAATTTAACCAAGAACTATTGTGCCACCTCCAGCCAAGTTCGCATTCTATCAGCAGAAATTGAGTGAAGCCAATTCTTTGCTTTGTCCCGAAGAGAGAATGGGAACAAAATGAGCCTAAGGTCATCTTGCATTGCCCCTTCAGTCTTGATAGTGTCACATAATTCTTGGAAGCTTGCAAGATGATCATTTAGATCCTCTATTGGTGCTCCTCCAAACTGATTTGTTTGAACCAAATTAATGAGTCCTAGTGAAATATGAAAATTCTAAGCACGAACATTAGGTCTTTAGATACCGTGATAATTATCTACCGTTGTAGGCTGGAAGTATTCCCTGATAAGACGTTGTTGTAACTGTTCCTATTCATTTCTGTTATCTCCTCTTCCATTTCCTCCAGTCAAATTAGCTACACCAAGTCTGGCCTCTAATTGAGCTAATCTTTGAGCCATTTCATCCCTCTCTCTTTGAATTCTCTGAACTTCTTTTGCTCGATTTTCCATTTTCTTTTACCGACAAATTGACTTTACTGTTCTTTCCAACTCTGGATCAAAATGTCTTTCTTGCCCTCTAGTGGTTCTGGGCATACAAACTCTTACACACAATTTGCACAAGAAAACGAAAATGCCAAAAGAAAAAGAAATAAATAAGTTACTCTAAGGATAAAAAGAAAACCAACAAGTAAATATAAAACTAGATATAGAAGCAAACATTCAAACATTAATCCCCGACAACAGCGCCAAAAACTTGTTCGTAAACCGTAAGTGCACGATTTTCGAAGTGAGTAATAAATTGGTAATAACCGAGTCGTGTCCACATGGATTATGAGAAAGTTCAAATCTATGCTAGTGGACAGTGTTTGAAATCGGGTTTAGTGAAATTTTGAGAAATTAAAAGCAATGTAATTAATTATTAAAAATTTAAGGAAATTTCTAAGTAACTACACAATTTGATGCAGCGAAAATAACTATGAATATGACAAATCTATGCAATAACTAATTAAGAAAAGAGTGCAACAATTGACTAATTAAAGGTATTAACTTCAATGGGGAATGGCGTTCTCTTAGGGAATGATATTTTTGCCAACCTTAATATTGAATTAGCTATCCTCCACAAATGAACAATCCTAACCTTGTAGGTGAATTTTTAGAGTAATTAATCCCTTCCTCCCAAAGGTGAATTAATTTATCCACTCTATACATCACTTAGTAATCCCTTACTTAAGTTTTTCCTAGAGTTTCTTAAGTTCCACACTCAAACCTTCAATTTTCACTTCCTAAGTTTCTTAGGTCTCCCAACTTACAAAAAAATCCTAGCTGAAATTTCCTTCAATCATCTAGCAAAAATATCTTTTTTTTTCCAAGGTAAATTATACCAAGCCAACTTTCAATAATCCAAAGTAAGAACAATTAAACCCAAGGAAAATCAACAAGCATATGAATATTGAGTTATGGATTCAACATTGTTCAAAATTAAAGCATCAACAAAAATATCAAATCCCTAAAAGAAATTAAAGTTTTAGCCACAAATTATAATGCCAAGCAATCCACAAGCATAAACCCTAGACAAACTCATAAAGGAATCAAATATAATTGAGAAGCATGGCTCCAAATTTCAGCAGAAAAAGAGCTCTCCCTTCTCCTTGCGTGGCTGATTGGTTCTTTAGTAAAGGGTGCATGCGTGAGTGCTGAATGAAGGCTACTGCTTTGGTGAGTAAATGGAGGGTTTTGGGGGGTTGTGTTTATGCATGAATGGAGTGTTGCTAGTGGATGGGTGTGTTGCTTTTTTGTGAGTGAAGGATGGAGCTTATGCTTGCATTGTCTTATGCTGGTTAGGAGTGAATGGCGTGGAGGTGTCCAAGAAGAACTGATGGAGGGTGCTTTAGTGGAAGGATATGCGTGGTTGGCTGTGCGTGAAGACAGGCTGTTGTCTTGCGGTGGCTGCTGGAAGAGGCTACTGCATGGAAGTGTGCTAGCGTGCTTGGTGTCTTGTGCGTAAAAGTGAGGGCTGCGTTGGTGGAGATACCGTGAGTGGAAGTGTTGTGCATGAGTGGAGAGTGTTTTGTCTTACTTTGGAGGCTATGTTGTTGTGCTTAATTGGAGGCCTTGGTGACTGGAACTGGCGTGAAGGCAGGCTACTGCGTTGTTGGCGTGGAGCGGTAGTCAAAAATGAAGGTTGATTCTTTGAAGTGGCGTGAAGGATTTAAGTTGGGTTGTTGCATGAATAAAGGGATATGCGTGCATGGCTATGGAGGCTAGTGTGTTTTTCTCTCTTATGCGTGGAGTGAAGTGTGGAGGTTTTTGTCTTTTTAAGTCCATAAATGGAGGCTCCTTCTTTCTAAAACACACTAAACCCTCTCATTTTGCTCTATGGGTTACGTGCGTTTTTTGTCATCTTTTCTCTTTTTCAAAGCACACTGAACTATCTTCTTTTTGAAAAAATGATGGCCATCCTCCTTTGTGTGACTCTTTTCAGTGGCAGCCCTCTCTTCTTTTGCTCTATTTTTCCAAAAACTCCTAACACTCAAAGATAACACAAAAACAACAATTTATCATATATCCACTCCAAAACACTACACAATTTACTTACATTAATGCATCAAATAAAAGCCTATCAATATCTTTATCAGTTACTCAATTAGGTCTGGTATATATATACATAAAAGCTTAACTGACGAGTCATTCTAGCCTTTTGACGTGAAGGCAAACATTTGTGATAAATGTTCCCCGGTTACGCAGCTACATTAGCCTTCATAGTCGGCTACTAGCTCTATTATTAACCCTTTTTAGGCCAACATAATAGCTATCCATTAACACTAACCTCTCTTTCTTTTTTCTCTTCTTTTCACATTTTAACGTACTTCATTTCTTTGTAGCTTTTCAATTTTTATAAAGACTACTTGTAACTTCCTACCAATTTAATTGATTCTAAACGTAAATACATACATCATATAACATCAAATGTAAAAATAGTTTCTATATCCTAATTCACACGCAGATTTACCTCAATTCTCAATCAAACTCAAATTCATTAGCTAAAATACTTTCATATGCTAAATAATCAGATTTAAAATTAATTTCATCCTCGTCCAACTATGCCATTAATTCATTATCGATAGTGACATATAATGCAAATGCACACAAGACTTGAAAGACAATTATGCATATTGACACAAAATCATGCAAAATAATACAAAATAGGAAAAAATTTGGGGAGTTAAATAAGCACATAATATGTAATGCAAAATTACATACCACTTCCCCACACTTAAATGACACAATGTCCTCAATGTGTGAAAGTAGTGCACAATGAAATAATCAAACACACAATTGACATACAAAAGCAGAAATAACAAAAATAAAAAGATAAAGGGCATGAGAAAGCTTATTCAATGGGACGACAGTAAAGGTAGCATTGTTGGAAAGTGTACTCCCTCAGTATAGCTCGCTTGTTCTCATCTTTTGTCTTCCTACAGTCACACATAAAATTTAAAAGCATTAGTAAAATAAAACACAAAACATAAAACATAAAACATACCAAACTATAAATAAAAAACTGATGCTAGTTTTTATAGTCACTGGCAAGACTCTTTAGCTTACGATTGGATCACTGGAGGGGTTGGAGAGACAGCTTCTCTCATTCTTTAGGCAATTGGCTGCTAAAATAAGGCTTACAGTGGTGGTCATTCACTTTAAAGGTCTCTCTATGCTCATTTTCTAACTCTAACGCTCCGGCTGGATAAACATTAACTACTATAAATGGGTCACTCCATTGAGATTTTAATTTTCCTGGGAATAGAGGAAGTCTCGAGTTAAATAGTAAAATCATATCTCCTATATGGAAGTCCTTTTGCTTGAGATGTGCATCATGCCATTGCTTTACCTTTTCCTTATACAATTTTGCATTTTTGTGTATATGATCTAGAAGGGGGGTTGAATAGATCTTTAATCTTTTTCGATAAGCTCTACAAAAAATCACGGAATTAATACACACAAAATTAATCAAATTAAATAAAGAGTATAGGGAACAAAGGCAAACGTTGTTTTTATAGAGGTTCGGTGCTAAGACCTACATCCTCTACCTAAGCTCCCACTTAGGATTTTGGCAAACCGATATATTTGCACACTTTTTAGTTCAGTGCGAACTTTTACAATACCGCTTGATTTCCGGCTCAAGCTACCTTACAATCGATTTTTTTTCCAGCACAAATCCTACCTCACAAGTGACTAATCACTAATCACTCAACTCACAAATAATGATAAGATAAAGATGATAGAACAGTGCTCAAAACAGATTTGAAATGAGATGAGAGCAAT
>JANIHZ010125757.1:0-23945 GCA_027478365.1 Erythroxylum rufum | reverse complement strand
TGTGAGTTATTTATCATCATATCGCTCACACCATATGGTTGTTGTGCCTATAAGAATTAAAAAACAATAGTATGATTTGTGAATTGTGAATAAGTTACTAAACATACTATCATTAGTAATAGTTTTCTTGTCAAAGATAAATACCAATTGAGAGTAGGTCATGTCCATAAATAATGGACCACCTTCAATAGAATTGTTTTGGCATGAATTGGCAGAGACAACCTATCATAAAAACAGTGAAAGAGTATATAATCAAAATATGAGATTAATTGTTATAGCATAGAATCTGTTTTTATTAAAAAGTGCACATGCATGGGACACGGAATGAAAGAACAAAATTACAAATAAAACCTGAAGATTAAATGGTAATCTTGGTGGTGCAATAGAATTTGTTTGACTTGAATTGGCAGAGACAACCTATCAGCAAAGAAGTGAAAGAGTATATAATCGAAATAGTAGACTAATTGTTAAAATATTGAATCCTTTTTATTAAAAAGTAGACATGCAAGGGACATGGAATGAAAAAACAAAATGACAAATCAAACCTCAACATTAAATGGTACTGTTGGTGCTGCAATTGTGTTTGTTTGACTCAAATTGGCAGAGATAACCTATCATCAATTTAATTGAAGCTTTGTAATTAAATAGTAGACATGTAAGGGACATGAAATTGGAAAACAAAATTACAAATCGAACCTCAAGATTAAATGTAAAATTTACCTGAGTCTGAACTGTTGTGTTTGATTTCCGTTTTTTCATTGCCTTCTCCAACCCACCCCTCAATCTCTTACCAGAAACAGTTTTCTCCTTGATTTTGATTCCTTTAATTCCAATACTGTGCTTTTCACCAATTTCAAACTCATTTTGGTTTAAGTTATTTGTTAAAAGACTCGAACATTGAACCAACTCTTCAGAGTGTAATCTAACATTGGAGCTTCGAACTGACTGTTGGACAATTGAGCCATTACATAGTGGTCGAGCATCAACGATTTCTAACATCTTCAAAATACAATCTCGAACAATTTTGTAAGTCTCGTCACTCTCCGATGCTTTTGTAACCAACTGAACATATAGCCCACACAATTCTTTATACCGCATACTTTGACATATCTTGGGATCGAAATTGCTTATGCTAACTCCATCAGTTTCAGTTCCCACGAATCCAAGTTTTGCTTCACGTGTCCACCTTTTCAATATGTACTGACTTGGGATCTCCATAATATTTTGCACAGTAAAAACTTTCAAAGTATAAGAACATACAATGCCAGCAAACGCAAATTTTCGACAGCTACAATCAACGTTTCCATTTACTGAATCATAAGTAACTGTATGACAATAACGCTTCTTATGAGGGGTAATTTTATATGTTGTGCTTGATCCAACATCCCCAAAGCTTTCAATCCTACAGTTATGAGACTGACACCACTCATTTTCAAACCATTTGAATACCTCAAGCGTATAAACAGTTGCTGCATGTTTCAAAATTTCAATTGGATACAATAACGAAGGAGAACTTGTACTTGATTTAAAATCAGCCTTTAACTCCTCATATCTACGATCTTCAAGGAGCCGCTCAAAGTGATGAAAAAATTCCAAGAATTTGTGTTGATATGAGACATACCTCTTGACAACACTATTTATGCTCTCACTTCTCTGTGTTGTCGTCATGTCGGCACAAAACATTTGTCTGCCATACACTAAAGCCCATTTTTTCTTTATCCCAAACATGCGTTTCAACCAGGCATTGTCTTCAAGCCCATATTTGCTCAACATCGCATCCCATGCATGTTCAAAATCTACCTCGTCTTCAATATCATATATGCAGGAGCTAAAATCTCTTGAAAAATCTTTGAATTGCGAGAAAACTCCACTTAAATGGATGGCCGCATTTTGATAAATATGCCAAATACATAAACGGTGATGAGTTTCGGGCCATCTGAGTACTAGAGCCTTTGCCATGGCTGCATCTTGGTCAGTAAGAATTGTTGTAGGCCTTTTACCACACATAGCTTTCGCAAAAGTATCAAATAACCATTCAAACATCAGGGTTGTCTCATCATATAACAATGCAACACCAAAGATTGTAGTCTGCTTGTGGTGATTAACACCGACAAGCAATGCAAGAGGTCGACCTTCATTGTTCTTCCTGTAAGTTGTATCAAAACAAACCACATCACCAAAATTTGAGTAATCTGCTCGCATCTTTGCATATGACCAGAAAATGTTGGATATTAAATCATCTTCATCAACTTGGATAGCATAAAAGAAATTAGGATCAGCAAATTGCATGGTTTACAAATATTCCAGAACACCGCCTGTATCACCTCGTCTCGCATCCCTCGATCTTTTCGCCCGTAAGTAATTTCTGTAATCATCTGGTATGAAACCTACATTTTCTCGACCACCGACTTGCCTAGCCATCATATCATGCGATGCCTTCGGTCAGATTCCTACATCAGTTTCCATGTCAATTTGTATTGCTGTAGATGCACTTATCTGTCGGTGGGATCTGTGTAAGTGTGTCTTCTGTGGACTCGAGAGGTAGTGATTATGCTCCTCAATAAACAGAACCACACTGAATATTTTGCTTCGTCGACAGCTGACTCGCATTTTAGCTGCACAACCAATCCTAGTTTCAGGGCGTTTTGCTCTGACATCAATATCCCGTTTGTCGTGCCCTCGTTTACCTTCAGCACTACAACAAAACATTCTGTCCATCAAGTTTCCAGATTGGTCTTTGTGGCATTTGCTTCTCCTTATCCCAAACCCAATTGATTTAGCATTTGTCAAATAGAATTGGTAGGCATCTTCTTCTGTCGCAAACTCCATTCCAAGTTTTGGTAGTAATTCGTTGGATACCAAACTTGACTCAGTGGCTTGCAATTCCGGATTACTGGTTATAGGCATACCAGCTACTACCTCAGCTTCACCTTCACTCCTGCCAACTTCTGTAACATCGTCAAAATGTAACTGACCACACGACGAAGATACACCCTCCATTCAAGTCTTAGCTTTGATCTTGACGTAAACACCTAAAACACAAATGCCTTAAGTGAACATGGCAACGTCACGTGTATGATACAAGGAAACACTCAGTGTCGACTTCACAATTTTTAACTGAAGAAGCAAAACACGAATCCTGTTGCACTTCACTTAAATAAATATCTAACCTGTATGTCACACAACAATTTAGTAACGTGAGCAGACCACTTACATCACATTGAATACCATCAGTATTAATCGAAAGATACAGGTATGTTGTTATATCACAATGAATGCTAACTTTCTGCAACTATTACAGTTATAATAACATAACGCACTACATTTCTCTAACAAGCAGGTTCTCACTTACCAAAGCCAAATGCCAGTGATTTTCACCTGAGCAGGAGATAACAACTGAAACAATGTGTCTGTACAAATGCAGGTTAAACAGGAGAAGATGGTGTGTTCTTTGACATGAGCAGTAAACAAGTGGTAAACATCCAATTAGCACTTCACATAAATGGCGGGAATTGTTTGTACTAATTGCGTTGGAAATGACAAGGCTTTCCAATCTCATCATTGTTGTTATTTAATGTGTACAGAATGTATTAATATTCTATATAAAACAAAATGCATGTTTTATTTTGTTCCCCGATTATAATGTAAGGCAAGCCTTTTAAATTTCCACTGTAATCGACGAACGCATTTCATCCAATTAATAACAACTATAACTAATAAAACATGGCCAAATGAAGGAAGAGGGGTCACAAAAAGATATGGCCCAATGAAGGAAGAGGGGTCGGTCGGCCAAGAACCGACCCCAATGCGCCTGGGCGCTCGGCCGGTCTGCATGGCCTGCCGAACGCTCGTGCATGCCGAGCGCCTAGGTGCTCGGCCATGCCCAGCGACCGAGCGCTCGCGCATGCCGAACGCCCTGGCGCATTGGGGTCGGTTCTTGACCGACCGACCCCTCTTCCTTCATTTGGCCATATAATAAGAATCAGATTACACATAATAATAATTAGTAGTATGATTATAACGTCGTCGACTGATGAATACAACTTGTACTAGTACAAGCATTTCCTGATTTAGGAAGACACAAAAAGGGACTGCCTTTGTCTTAAGCTTAATTTTGTTCAGCAATAATAAACATCCAACTTGCACTTCAGGAAGTAGCAAGTTCTGGAATTTGCAGATACCGGACGCAAGTTCTGGAATTTGCACTTCAGAAATTGTGCTAAACATTAATAGCATTAATTACATAATAGGACAACATAATTAAACAAAACATCTAAACATTAATAGCATTAATTACATAATAGGTTGAAATAGCTTCGTCCACTAAGAATTTGTCATACATAATAATTTAAACAACATCTAAGTCGTCATGGCTGTAATTACATGCAAGCCTTAATATTTATTAAGAATTCCGTTAATAATCATTCCGAAAATGACCACAATAGCAAATACGAGCAAGACTTGGGTCCATGCCAACTTTTGGTTCTCCCTTTCGGTTGCATGTGGTTGTTTAGATGTTGACACTGAACATTGACGCGGAATTGGTGACGGTTCATTGGCGGTCGGCAGAATTTCGTCGTTTGGACGACTTCTCCTATATCGATCGATGGCATAAGCAGTTTCTGCTTCAACCAAGGTCCGAAACCCCTTGAATCTAGCATTTGGAAATCCCTCAGTTACCAATTTTACGTCATCCCAATTGGTGAAAATTCCTACTTCACGTCCAGCGAAAACAACATAGAAGTTGAACCTGCCCATATTATTGTTGTTCCTGCACATAAATCATATCATAATTATAAGGAGATTATTATGGAATGATATTAATTATAAGGAGATTGAAAGAACAGAGTTAAATACCATTATCTGTCTAATTCATTATCATAAGAAGTGACAAAGTTACCAGAAATTGTCCAATCAGTTAAGTCAAAATTCTGATCAGAAGAAGTGCACATTCTTGTTTAAATTCTGAGCAGAAAAGGTCCAATTAGTTAAAATAGATTTGTCCAATTAGAGCAGAGCACTTTTCTGTGAATTTGAGACAAAGATCAGTACAAAGGTTGCTCTTCAGGTTTAAAAGTTGTTATGTATCATATAGTGGACAGAAAATACCAGACAAGGTTGTATAAGAGTGAAAGAAATATAATTAGGTGTAATTCTAATGACAGCTGCAATGGGATATTGGATACGACAAGGATGACATATATTCCACTCTCGAAGATATCACTTAGCATAAACTAAGTTTCAACTGCTAAGCACTTCAAACATATCAGACAGTTTGACAAACATATCACAAACATATCAGAAGGCATACTACAATTTCACAAACATATCAGAAAGTTTCAACTGCTAAGCTTCAAAAACTTTCATCATCAAACTACATACATAAAACCCCACTTTAAGCTAGCCAGAAATCTCAACAATATGATCAATGAATTTAATATAATGCAACAAGACAAAGAACAATAAACATTCAGATTAAACTTGTTTCAAATTGCAAATGCTTCACTTACCAAATTCAGGTATGTATACACAACAAACAGAAAGAATATTTGAATATGAAGGTAAGATAAAGGACTTACCACTTTGAGAAGAAGTCCTCAAATTTGAAGTTTCCAAATGCAAGAAGATTGATGCAGAGCTAATGCAAGTAGCACAATGTCAGTGCATTGATTAATTGAGTCAAGTGGAATATAAATGGAAACTCAAACCCCCATGCAGATTACTTCAATTTCCTACAACTATCTACAGATGAGATTAACATAAACAACAATGCTACTGCTGTTTCTGTATAAAAGATATTTATACCTTCAATCACGAGCTACAACTTGGGAGAAATCTGACGGTAGAGGTTGGAAAAAGACAGAGCTAAACGTTTCAGATAGCTGAAAAGAAGGGTTGCAGAATACAGGTTGGTTTCAGAAAAACCATACAATCCCGAAGCAATTTTCTACTCTACATGACTTGTCTTTCCCTTGCTTTTACTGGACAAATTTAAGCTCTACTGGAAATCAATTTTTAACCTCCTGCCTTAACGCTTCACAGCTACATTTTCTTTCAGTCCTCGTGATCGAGAAGTGCATTTCTAGAGAAATGAAAGAAACAGAGAATTTAATGTCAAACCAAACCGTGGATAATTACTTCTACAAACATTTCGCTTCTTCATAATTATAGTTAACACATTAACAATTCATCCGTCAACATTTAGATTTTATACGGATGGAGATCTACCCTAAACCCGTACAGAAAAACAAAACCCATGGATGAAAGTCTTACCGTCAATCACGAGAACAGAAACTTGGACACTGGGTTCGCCTGAGCGTGACGTTTCTGGAGAGGACGATCTGGAGGAACAGAAACAGAAAAATGAGAAAGACGATCTCACGGTGCTGTCGTGGTAGGGGAAAAAATTATAACCTTTCACGACGGAGACGCAGCAGATTGAAGACGGCGAGTTCATTTCTCTGAGGGTAGTTTCACACTTCCGATTGTCTTCGATGCAGATCCGGTGGTTCAATGTAGAAATGTAGATGGAGAAAACCCTAGAGCGTCCAGAGAAATGAATGCCATTAAGAGGAAGGAAAGAACTGAGGCGGGAAGCAAAATAATAAAGCGAAGGAAACATGGCTCGGCTTCAGGTGAGCGTGAAGCTGAGAGGCTGAGACGCAAGCGTTGGTTTAATTCAAGCGAAAACGTCGACGTTTTATTGTGGCACAGGGTAGGTACAGGCTTAGTGGGACAGAAGATCTGAAGCCTCTCCAGTTCAATATGGGTTCAAGACAAGTATATGTGATTCCTTGCTATTTCTTTATCATCACAACGGGGTCATCATGTACTTTCTTGTTTATGTTGACGATCTTCTCCTTAGGGGCAATTCTTTGGCTCTACTGACACTGTTTATGGATGCTCTCTCTTCTTGTTTCTCATTAAAGAATATTGGTACACTAAGTTATTTTCTGGGTATTAAAATTGTTCCAACTACACATGGTTTGTTTCTAACTCAGCAAAGGTACATTTATGATCTTCTTTGCAAGTTTGATATGGCAGATGCAAAACCGTGCAACACTCCTCTATGTACCTCCACTCCACTCAAACTTGATGATAGTACAGGTGCAGTTGATGGAACACTCTACCGACGTATTATAGGAGCACTTCAGTATGTTACTCTCATCAGACCAGACCTTAGTTATGCTATCAATAAACTGTCACAATTCATGCATCGTCCATCTGACACGCATTTTCATCAACTTAAGCGAACATTACGATATCTCAAACATACACATGATCACGGGCTACAGCTTCATCGATCTACTCATCTAAACTTGGTGGCATATAGTGATGTCGATTGGGGTGATAACTTTGATTCCAAGACATCTACTTCTGTGTACGTAGTATATCTTGGAAACAACCCTATATCCTGGTATTCCAAACGACAACAAACAATTTCTAGATCATCTACAGAGGCTGAATATCAAGCTATTACAAGTACAGTGGCAGAAATCATGTGGCTTCGTAACCTCCTCACTAAACTACATGTCTCATCTACAGCCACTCCACTCATCTATTGTGACAATGTTAGCGCAACGTACGTCTGCTCCAATCCAATATATCATTCTCGAATGAAGCATCTGGCTCTTGACTATCACTTTGTTCGGGAACAAATACAGTAACAGAAAATTCGAGTATATCATATCTCCACAGCTGATCAAATTATTGATGCCTTGACCAAACCACTCTCTCGTCTGACGTTTGAGGTTCTTCGATCCAAGATGAAAGCTTCTCCTCGACAGTTCATCTTGAGGGGGCATAATAAGGATAAGAGTGACTAACCAAAGTTATTGTACTGTTACAACCAAATAAATCTTGAGTTATAGGATCTAATACATTAGGATCTGATACTTGTATTCTAATATTATATATACTCCCCTGTATGTATAGATGATTAACGTGACAATCAAGTACGAGAACCTACTTTTATCTAAATTGTTTTACTACTCCGGGTATCACTCACAAGGTACCGAGAATGTGGATTGATTTGCAAGCACTATAAAATTATGATAATATGTGGCCACCGAGTCAGATTGCATAAATTTAAACATTTAGGCCCTAGGATAATCAAATTTTGAAGGCCCAAATTGATGTTCAATAGCATCGGTTAAAGATGCCCATGTAGAAATATGCGTAGACTTTTATAACGTTTGAAACCGGGGCACTACCGACCCTTACATGTGTACTTGCTACGAAGGTCAGGCGTTAAGGATTTGCGGTTTCATAATATGAGAAAAACCGTTCTGGAAAAAATTCTAGTTTAGAGGATCTATGCCATCAAACCATGGAAAGTCCCGTTTAATTTGCCGAATCTGGAAAGGTTGCTTCGCTGAAGGCAATATGCTATAGGTAGCATTTGTACTGTAAGAGGTAATAGACTATGATTGATGAAGATGGTCCATGTTCTGAGTCATTGCATCCAAAGCTCAGGTAATGATCCAAGGAGATATCCAAAATTTCCAAACTATGGAAAAGGAGTCCAGTCTGTCCATTCGCTCGACATGATTCTGGGATGTAGTGTCTAATGAATCTGAGAGTCGTTTAAGTTCCAAACAAAGATCCTTGACTTGTGTATTTGATAAGTACATGGGCTGCATATGGGCTGCATAAGTTGAATCGGTTTTCCCACACGTACTGCTTACTTCTTAATTGTAATTGACCCAGTCAGATTGGTTTTACACGTTCTAGTCTAGTACTGTCGTTAGTAGTTCATATTGTTTGTTTCCGTTAGTTTGTGGGAGGATATACCTCCTGATTTGCAGATAGTTGTTCCTGAATTATAGTGCGAGTTAGGTAGCACGACTCTGTATAAAAGCCAGGTACTGGCAATGGGCTGGGGATGAAAAGAAATATTACGTTTCCCTCTATCTCTGCATCTCTTAAATCTCTCTTCTTAAATTTCAACCTATCATTTGGTATCAGAGCCAGGTTAAACTCCAATGGGCACCCGAAATCAGTCCAATATCGAATTCCGAAATGAGGTCCATGAGACTCTCGGGCGTCATGAATCATCTTTCGACCAAATACACAACACCCTACAGACCATTCTAACCAAACTCCAAACCATTGAACTCTCCCAGCAATCCCACTACACATCACCCGAAGAAAATCCATTTGCCCAAACCTCTACTACTCCAACACATCAACAGTCTACAAGCCATAATATGAGCTCGCAAAACCCCAGAAGCCATCAACTCAAACTCCATTTTCCTAAGTTCGACGGAGAAGATCCACAAGGATGGATCTATAAGGCAGAACAGTACTTTGAGTTCAAAGAAGTACCGGTGGATCAACAAGTTCAGTTGGCTTCCTTTCATTTGGAAGGAATTGCATTACAATGGCACCGTTGGCTCACTAAGTTCAAGGGACCGTTGGCATGGACTGAATTTACAAAAGCATTACTTCTACGATTTGGGCCTACTGACTACGAAGACCCCTCTGAAGCTCTCTCGCGGCTTAAACACACCACTACTGTCGCTGCTTATCAAGAAGAGTTTGAAAAACTCTCACACCGGGTAGATGGATTACCTGAAAAGTTTCTTGTTGGCTGTTTTATTGCAGGTTTAAGGGATGAAATACGCATGGATGTCAAGGTGAAACAACCAAGGACCCTTGCTGATGCTATTGGAGTCGCACGACTCATTGAGGAAAAGCACAGTTTACTCAAGAGAACCAGTAATAGCATGGGAAGTCGGAACCAAAATCTTGGCTCATATTCACGCAACCAGAGCTCAACTGCTGCTGGACTTCTAGGACCTCCTCCTGGATAAAAATCAGGAGCTCCTTCAACCACCATTCCAATCCGACGAATATCAGGACAAGAAGCTAGGGAGCGAAGGGAAAAGGGGTTATGTTTTTATTGTGACGAGAAGTTTGTACTGGGTCATAGGTGCCAACGTCCACAACTTTTTATGATCACCGAATGTTCAGCAGAAGAAAAGGATGAGGCCTCTACGGAAACCACACAAGAGGAACCACTGCCAGAAATCTCCTTCCACGCTATGGCTGGAACAAATCATCCGCGAACTCTTCGCGTTCCTGGAAAAATTAAAAATCAAGATGTCATTGTGCTGATAGATGGTGGCAGCACTCATAACTTTTTGGATCAAGCAGTGGCAAGCAATTTATCCTTGCCAATAGTGTGTGACAAAAGCTTTCAGGTAATGGTGGGTAACGGTGAGAAAATTGAATGCACTGGCAGATGTATGGGACTCGAACTTGTGGTTCAAGATATTCCTATCAGAGTAGACTTCTACATCCTTCCAGTTGCTGCTTGCCAGGTCGTGTTAGGGGTGCAATGGCTAGAAACGTTGCGCCCAGTGGAGACTGACTACCGCAAATTGACCATGTCCTTTTGTCATGAGGGCAAGCAACTGACATTTCGAGGAATTGGCCAAACACTAGTGGAGCCCTTGGAGTATTCTGAGTTGCAACTACTCACTGATGAATTTTCACAAGTTTTTAAGGAACCTACTACACATACTGACTACTGTAAACTGACCATGTGTTTTTTACATGAAGGCAAGCGACTGCCATTACGTGGAATTAGCCCAACACTAATGGAGCCCTTGGATTATTCTTCGTTGCAACAACTCACTGATGAATTTTCACAAGTATTTACAGAACCCACTGCCCTGCCGCCAAAACGGCTCCAAGATCACCGAATCCCATTGAAGTCCCATGAGGAACCAATCAGTGTGCGTCCATATCGATATCCCCAATACCAAAAGACTGCTATAGAAAAAATGGTGCGTGAATTTTTAAAGACAGGTATTATCCGCCCAAGTACAAGCCCGTTCTCGTCACCTGTATTGTTGGTAAAAAAAGCAGATGGCTCGTGGAGATTTTGTGTTGATTATCGGGCCTTGAACAACGTTACTGTCAAAGATAAATATCCAATACCAGTCATTGATGAACTTTTGGATGAATTATATGGAGCAAGGTATTTTTCTAAAATCAATCTATGTTCAGGATATCACCAAATCCGTGTTCATGAAGATGACATCCACAAGACAGCATTTCGCACCCATGAAGGGCACTACGAATTTGTGGTTATGCCTTTTGGTTTAACAAATGCTCCAGCAACCTTTAGAGCCTCATGAATGACTTGTTCAGACCCCATTTACGGAAATTTGTGCTCGTCTTCTTTGACGATATTTTAATCTATAGCCAGACGTGGGAAGAACACCTGCAACATTTGCGTTGTGTTTTACAGACCTTACTTGCTAACCAATTATTTGCAAAAAAATCAAAATGCAGGTTTGGTGTTTTACAGGTGGACTATCTCGGGCATATCATTTCCGCAAACGGAGTCGCGGTTGACCCAGAAAAAATTAAGGCAGTCCAAGCATGGCCGAGGCCTACAACAATAAAGGGGGTCCGTGGCTTCTTGGGTCTTGCAGGCTATTATAGGAAATTTGTGAAAGGCTTCGGCTCAATTGCGGCACCATTAACCCGCCTCACATCCAAGATACGATTCCATTGGGATCTTGAATCTGAGCAAGCTTTTGAACGGTTGAAACAACTACTCACCACTGCACCCATCCTGAGTTTACCCGATTTTTCCAAACCTTTTGTGGTCGAAAGCGATGCATGTGGAACCGGAGTTGGGGCAATCCTCTCACAAAATGACCGTCCCATTGCTTACTTTAGCGAGGCCTTAAAAGGAACAGCCCTTTCCCTCTCCACTTATGATAAAGAAATGCTAGCAATCGTCAAAGCTATCCGGAAGTGGAGACCTTATCTTCTAGGGAAGCCATTTATTGTACGCACTGATCAAAGAAGTCTAAAGTATCTCTTAGAGCAGAGAATTTCCACTCCCACCCAGCTTCGGTGGCTTCCTAAAATTCTTGATTATGATTATGAGATTCAGTACAAAAGAGGGGCAGAAAATCAAGGGGCAGATGCACTCTCTCGTATTGCTGAATTTGAGTTCCACGCAATCTCCTTTCCCTATCCCACATGGTGGGCCACCCTTCAGAAGGAAACTGCTACTGACCCATTTTTTCATCCCTATAATACCAATCAAAATCATCTTTCTCAGATTTTTGCACACAGAGATGGCGTTTGGTTTAGGCATGGGAAAATTCTTTTGAGTCCTTCATCCACCCTTATTTCCGCAATTTTGGCAGATCATCATTCCTCCCCAACTGGGGGACATTTTGGGTTTCACAAGACACTCAGCAGAATTCGACATGCTTTTGTTTGGGTGGGAATGCGGGCAACAGTCAGAAAATACATCCAAGAATGTGAAACATGCCAGCGGTGTAAAACTGAAACACTCCAACCCGCCGGCCTCCTCCATCCCTTACCTATTCCTGACACTATTTGGAGTGATATTTCAATGGATTTCATCGAAGGCTTACCTACATCGCAAGGTTACTCAGTAATTATGGTAGTTGTTGATCGGTTATCAAAGTATGCCCACTTTATTCCGCTCAAGCACCCATACACAGCTCTCACTGTTGCAAAATCCTTCATGGATCAAATTGTACGCCTCCATGGCATACCAAAGACCATTGTCAGTGATCGAGACAAGATTTTTATAAGCACCTTCTGGAAGACATTGTTTCGATTACAAGGAACTACCTTAAACATGAGCTCTGCTTACCATCCACAGAGTGACGGACAATCGGAAGTGGTCAACCGCACCCTTGAGCAATATCTTCGATGTTTCACTCACGACCAGCCCACAAAATGGGTTAATTGGATAGCTTGGGCAGAGTATAGCTATAATACAGCAAGCCACTCCGCAACCAAATTAACGCCATTTGAAGCTGTATACGGCAGGCCTCCTCCTAATTTGCTCTCATATGTCCCTGGCACAACCAAAGTTCAAGCTGTTGATGAGTACCTTCAACAAAGGGAACATGTGCTCCGAGATTTGAGACACAATCTGACCATGGCCCAGAATCGAATGAAAGTGCAAGCGGACCAACATCGTCGCGAAATAAGCTTTCAAGAAGGAGACTATGTATATGTGCGACTACAACCTTATCGACAACAATCAGTGGCTTTTCGCAGTTCTCTTAAGCTCTCTCCTCGGTTCTTTGGTCCCTTTAAAGTCTCGTCAAGAGTTGGTCCTGTGGCGTATCGTCTGGACCTTCCATTTGGATCCAAAATTCATAATGTTTTCCATATCAGCATGTTGAAACGATGGGTTGGTTCTGGGGTCCCAACTCTGCCGCAGTTACCACTAGTCTCAGAGGATTCATCCATTTTGCCTCAACCCGAAAAGGTCCTTGATACACGAATCATTCAAAGGGGACGTTATCGTCCACAAGAGGAAATTCTAGTCAAATGGATGGGTGCTTCCAATGAAGATGCCACGTGGGAAAATAAGCGACGTCTTCAACGCACTTATCCTGATTTTTGTCCTTGAGGACAAGGACATTTTGAGAGGGACGAACTGATAAGTACATGGGCTGCATATGGGCTGCATAAGTTGAATCGGTTTTCCCACACGTACTGCTTACTTCTTAATTGTAATTGACCCAGTCAGATTGGTTTTACACGTTCTAGTCTAGTACTGTCGTTAGTAGTTCATATTGTTTGTTTCCGTTAGTTTGTGGGAGGATATACCTCCTGATTTGCAGATAGTTGTTCCTGAATTATAGTGCGAGTTAGGTAGCACGACTCTGTATAAAAGCCAGGTACTGGCAATGGGCTGGGTATGAAAAGAAATATTATGTTTCCCTCTATCTCTGCATCTCTTAAATCTCTCTTCTTAAATTTCAACCTATCAGATAGATTGTCAGTCCTGTCATAACACGATGATTTTAGTCGCAAAATGAGGGGATATACAAAATCATATAGGTGTCCTACTTCGTTCATGTAAAGAAAAGTTCCAGGAAACTTTGTCATATAAAATTATAGTGATGGAATGTGCAGAGCCGTTTAGTTTACAATTTGGTCAGCTTGAATTGGTTTACTTCATAAGCATTAGTATATTGGCACAGCCATAATCCTTGAACAACTTCAAATTCCTAGCTTACATTCACATTAATTATTGATGATCTCTATCTTTTACTTGATTGTAGGGATTAACTTTACTATTTTAGATGAGATCATATCCCTTAATATGGAACGTAGCAATCTTGTAAAGCTGTTGTATTATATAATGACATGTACATCTCATGGAATAAACAATTTTATTCTCTCATATCTGTTTTGCTTATGTTTCGTTCATCATCTTTCTGTCCTTTTGACATGGTATCAAAGCAATAAGCTCTTGGTGTTGATCCAAACTACCTTTCCGCGTTATGTCTTCTAACGACGACAACAATACTGTCAAGGCAGAACACTCATTCACCAAGATGGATGCGTCATCTCCTTTATTCGTTCATCCGTCCGATTAGCCAGGATAGGTGATTGTGCTAGTTAAATTGAATGAGGTTAACTACCCCTCATGGAGCAAATCCATTATTCATGCTCTCACTGCCAGGAACAAATTCGGATTCCTCGATGGCTCCATTCAACCGCCATTAGAGGATGAAGAACCTGTTGAATACAATCTCTGGAAGCAATCCAACAGCCTCCTGTTATCATGGCTCATCAATGCTGTCGAACCACACATTGGCGAAAGCATCGTCCACGCAAAGACGGCACAAGAAGTTTGGGAGGACCTCAGAGATCAGTATTCCCAGAAAAACGCCCCAGCCATATTTGACGTACAGAAAAAGATAGCAACAATGTCTCAAGACTCAATGACGGTAGCTGCTTATTACACAAAAATTAAGGCCCTCTGGGAAGAGCTTGATGCCTATCGAGTTCGTCCTATCTGCAATCAGATGAAGGCGCACCGTGATGAACGTGAGGAAGACAAATTAATTCAATTCCTCATGGGGCTTAATGAGAGTTTTAAGACGATTCGCAGCAACATCTTGATGATGACTCCTTTGCCGAATGTGCGCCAGGCATATTCACTTATTATTCAGGAAGAAACACAACATCGTTTATCTTCTGAAGTTACTGATAATTTTTCCATTGCAGCATCCATACAAAGTGCAGGAAATAATTCTTCAAAGAAAGGCAAATTTTGTGATCACTGTTCTCGACCAGGTCACACAATTGAGGAGTGCCGGACTTTAAAATATCACTGCAAATTTTGTGATAAAAAAGGACACACTGAGGACAGATGCAGGCAAAAGAAATCGCAGCTGGACATTAAAGGGAATCCTCGCACGACTGCCAATGCGGTCGACTCCCAAACGGCGACTGACGTCAATTGTGGCAACATTGCTGGTCTTGGCTTCACAGCAGATCAGATTCAACAGTTGGCTCGTGCTATTGCTTCCCTAAATCAAAGTTCGAACTCCGGTAATAATGATGTGTTCATTAATGCTGCAGGTCTGTTTACACATTCTCAAAATATGTCCATTAATTCTGCTATCACAAAGCCTTGGATCTTGGACAGTGGTGCAACAGACCACATCACCTCTGATCCTACATTATTTTCACACACTACACCACCCATTGTCTCATCCGTCCATTTACCCACAGGCACCACAGCCCGAATAACATCCACAGGCACTATCCCTTTTACCCCACAAATTACACTAGATAATGTGTTGTGTGTCCCTAACTTTAATTTAAATCTTATATCAGCAAGCAAATTGACCACTGATCTTAACTGTTGTGTCATTTTTTTCCCCATGGTTGCCTTTTGCAGGATCTGGCTTCGGGGAAGATGATTGGCTTGGGTAAACAACGTGATGGCCTGTACTACGTCACTCCTTCAATGAAACCAACTCCCCGTACCTTTCACGTTACACCCACTTCTGATATATGGCACAAAAGACTCGGACACCCTTCGGCCGAGCGCTTTAAATTGTTTTCTTCCATTTTACCCAATAAAAGTGTAATCCCTACAAATAAATGTGACATTTGTCCGTTAGCAAAACAAACACGTTTGCCTTTTCCTTCCAGCACAATCACTACAAATGCTGCTTTTGATCTCTTGCATTGTGATATATGGGGGCCTCATAAACTAGAGTCTCATACGGGTGCACGTTTTTTTCTCACCATCGTCGATGACTACACACGTTGCACTTGGGTGTTTTTAATGAAGAACAAATCCGAGACTTCTCAATTACTCAAATCCTTTATCACCTATGCATACACTCAATTTCATTCATCTGTCAAAGCTATCCGAGTTGATAATGGGCTCGAATTTTCTTCCCTGCGAGATTTTTTTATGCAAAATGGCATTGAATACCAGCGTACATGCGTTTACACACCACAACAAAATGGTGTTGTGGAACGCAAGCACCGTCATCTTCTCACCGTTGCCCGCTCACTACTATTTCAAGCACATTTACCTCTTCAATTTTGGGGCGATTGTGTTCTCACTTCTGCCTATCTCATTAACCGCACTCCCACACCTCTTCTTGCCAATAAAACTCCCTACGAACTACTTTACCACCGACCGCCATCTCTCCTTCACCTGAAAGTATTCGGTTGCCTCTGCTACGCTACTGTTGTCCAACCCCTTCAAAAATTCGACTCTCGCGCACGAAAGTGCATTTTTGTCGGCTATCCCAATACCCAAAAAGGTTATAAACTGTTTGATCTTTCATCCCACACATTCTTCATCAGCCGTGATGTTACTTTTCACGAAGACACTTTCCCATATTCCTTTCCCTCACTACCAGCCTTGCCTACATCTTCGCCTATGTTGCATTCTCCCGTCTTGGACGACGATTTGTCTCCTTCTACTTCACCTACCTCATTACCATCTCCCGACATCCTCTCTTCTCGTACTCCTTTACCACCGTCTGAGTCTCCTTCCCACTCATCCGGGACCTCCCAGCCAACCTCACTTTTCTCTTCTCCGAACGAGTCCACTCCTCCCGCCTCCAGTCCGCGTCGATCACAGCGCGAACGAAAGCCCCCTTCCTGGCATGCCATTTACGACATGGGTTCCCAAGCCAATCATTCTCTCTCGGACAGTTCTTCTAAAGGTTCCAGGTATCCTTTATCCCAGTTTCTTTCTTGTCATAAATTCTCACCTACACACCGTCGTTTTCTTGCCAATATTACTGTCCACAAAGAACCCACTTCCTATGCAGACGCTGTCCAGGATCCTCGGTGGCGTGATGCAATGGCTGCAGAGTTAGATGCATTACAGCTAAACAATACCTGGTCCTTGGTCCCACTTCCGCCGAATCACAAGTCTATTGGTTGTCGGTGGGTTTACAAGATCAAGTTCCATTCTGATGGCAGTGTCGAGCGCTACAAAGCGCGTCTTGTAGCCAAAGGTTACACTCAGGTTGAGGGCATCGATTATCAGGAAACATTCTCTCCCACTGCTAAACTGACAACTCTTCGATGTTTACTTTCTGTTGCAGCTTCTCGAAACTGGCATACCCATCAGCTTGATGTTCAGAACGCATTTTTACATGGTGCCTTGCACGAATCTGTCTACATGGACTTGCCTCCCGGTCATAGCCGACAGGGGGAGAATCTGGTGTGTCGGCTTAACAAGTCCCTATATGGTCTAAAGCAAGCTTCCAGAAACTGGTTCTCTACCTTTTCTGACACTATTCAGCGATATGGGTATCGCCAGTCCAAAGCAGATTATTCTTTATTTGTTCGAATTGTGGGTACATCTATCACAGTGGTCCTCTTGTATGTCGATGATATCCTTTTGACCGGTAACGACATCGATGAAATACAGCGTCTTAAGAAGCAATTACTTGATCACTTTCGCATCAAAGATCTTGGCACATTGAAATATTTCCTTGGCATTGAATTCTCTCGCTCTTCTAAAGGTATTTTTATGTCTCAGCGAAAATATGCCTTGGACATTCTTGATGATGCTGGACTTACTGGAGCCCGTCCTGATTGGTTTCCCATGGAGCAAAATCTTCGGTTGTCCATTGACGACGGCGAACCACTATCGGATCCCACTAAGTACCGCCGCTTGATTGGCCGGTTGATCTACCTCACTGTCACGCGACCGGATTTAGTTTACTCTGTTCGCACATTAAGTCAATTTATGCATGAGCCACGTAAACCCCATTGGGATGCTGCCTTAAGAGTTCTCCGATACATAAAAGGGACTCCTGGACAAGGTTTATTACTTGCGTCCAACAATGATCTTCAGCTGAAGGCTTTCTGTGATTCTGACTGGGCTGGTTGTCGTGCCACCAGAAGATCCATCACGGGTTACTGCATTTTCCTAGGAAGCTCACTCGTGTCCTGGAAATCGAAAAAGCAGGTTAATGTGTCCCGCTCCTCAGCAGAAGCGGAATATAGGGCCATGGCCAACACATGCCTTGAGCTACAATGGCTTCATTACATTTTGCGAGACTTAGGCGTATTGCCAAAATCTCCTACACCATTATATTGCGACAATCAGGCTGCATTACACATAGCTGCCAATCCATTTTTCATGAGAGGACCAAACATATTGAAATAGACTGCCACATTGTGCGTGAGAAGCTGCAAGCTAAGATGATCAGTCCCTCGTACGTGCCAACTCGCTACCAACTTGCAGATATATTCACGAAACCACTTGGGAAGGAACAATTCACGAGCTTAAGAGACAAGTTGGGCATTCACAACATTCACGCTCCAACTTGAGGGGGAGTATTGAAGATCACGATCTTTTACTTGATTATAGGGATTGACTTTACTATTTTAGATAAGATCATATCCCTTATTATAAGAAACGTAGTAATCTTGTAAAGCTGTTTTATTATATAAGGTCATGTACATCTCATGGAATAAATAACTTTTATTCTTCCATATCTATTTGCTTATGTTTCGTTCATCATCGTTCTCTCCTTTTGACACAAACAAGCTTTGAACCACTCAATGGTCTCATCAGAATTATGTTTAATCTTGTATACCCATTTGCATCCATCAGCATGCTTTCCTGGGGTAATGTTTTAATTTTCCAAGTTTGATTATTTTCAAGAGTTTCTATCTCCTTTTTCATAGCTTCCCTCTAACGTGAATCACCCACATCATTAGCAAATCGTGCAGGCTCAACCTCAGCTGAAATTACCATAAAGAAATTTTTGTATTTCATAGACAATTTATTGCATGTATAAGGAGTAACTGTGGTCACTGAGGAAGTGAGTGAATCAAGGGGTTTTGTTGAAATTACGGTGTTACATACATAACCTCGCAATCGTGTAGAAGGTTTTTTTACTCAGCGCCCTTTACGAAGAAGTTCTCCCTTTGCCCTGATGCACATGTTATCTTCCTGCACTCACCACTGTTTCGTCCTCTTCTACACATCACCATCTCCACTAATGCTTCCCCTATCCTCCTTATGCGTATTAGATGTCTACCCCTTAGCATGAGCACTCCCTCTTTCCTTTTGGCACCTCCCAAGACTGGGACACACATCACCATCATTGTTCCTAGCCTCTTAATTATTTTCGTGTACAACCGCAACATCACTCAATCCCACAAAATCATAAGTCAATGGTGTATCATGCGAACGGGACAAAACACTATCATCATGATGGCATGCATTATTAACAAAAAAAATAGAAATTCATTTTTTATAAAGACCAAATCTCTCCAGACAAAATACTTCCTTGACTCTAAATCATAAAGCTTCCACCCCTTTTTGCGATGCAAGTATCCATCAAAGATACATTTATGACTTCTTTCTCTAAACTTATCCTAATCACGTCTATGATGATGAGCAAAATACAGACCCAAAGACCCTTATATGCGTATATGAGGGGCTCTTTCCAAACAACATTTTGGAAGGAGTTTTGCTACCATTCAACATAATAGGTGTGCAATTAATCAAGTAACCAACAATTAATATACACTCCCCCAAAAACTAATGGGAAGATTTCCTTGATCGTAATGCACAAGCAACGTTCAAAATATTCATATTCTTGCATTTTACTGTCCCATTTTACTGTGGAGTACTAACATAAGATTGTAACAAAATTTCATTATCGAAAAAATGTTGTCTCAAAGATTTGAAATTTGTTCTATTATCACCTCTCATAACATTGATCTTCTTATAAATTGAGTTTGATTTATTGCACAAAAATTTTGAATTATTTCAGGAATTTCTGTCTTATTAGCCATAAGAAATATACACACAACTTGAAAAAAATCCATCAATAATAGTCAAAAAATAATATGCACCGCACAATGAGGAAACTAAAGGCGAGAGTGGATAAAGTTTTCCCCAAAGAAGGGATTTGCTAACAAGAAGAGATTACACGAATATGGATCAAGTTTAACATTTCTCTCTTTTCTTTATAGCGCTAATTTTAGGGTTTGAAGGTGTTGAATTAATTATGTCATAAATATTATTGGGTGAATTCTATGCTTGTATTATTGCTTAGAATGTTAAAGATTAAATCTTACATGTAGTATTAGATAAAATTATGATACTTTAATTTACATTAGAGTTAACCCTAAAATTATCGGTAGCGATTAATGTTGCTTCGCTTTCACTACAAGAAAATTATTAATTAGCAATGGAAAATTGCTAACGGAAACCGAATCGTAGCAAATTACCGATGGAAGATCATGTTCTGTCAGTAAAATTGTCGAGAAAAATTTCATTTTGCGTCGTAAAATATATTTGTCGGTAAATATGGAGAGAAATTATCTCGGTAAATTTTCCAACAGAATATAGCGACGGAAGACAATTTCTGTCTGTAAAGAAAGCAGGAATGCTTGCGGAATAAATAAGTTTTGGGTTACCAACGAAAGATATTTCTGTCGGTTGTATTCCATCTGTAAAGTTTAGATTAAATGTCGTCGTTTGCTTCGGCTGTATAGTTTTGAAAAAAATGAATCGTTTAACCTAAAACGAAAATTCAACTTGAATACTTGATAGAATCCTAGTGTTTGCTTGGCACCATCTATAATAAATCCAAGTAATAGGGGCCAAGCTTGGAAAACATAATTCTTTTACGCCTAGAACCATTGATGAATTATAATATTCTATGCTTGTAATACTGGAACACCAAAGAAGAACGTGAATGCCTCAATAAAGTTAACTTTCTGTGGCACTACGTTAGTGGCTTTGAAGTTTAAGAATTGTTTACAATTCGTTTGGTATATTTTTATTATAATTAATTACGAATGGTTAATATAGGGAGTAGGAGATTTATATATGAGATAGTGGTGGTCATTTTCAAATTAGAAAGGGAAAATAAACTAAATTAAGTTATAATCTTGCATTATGTAACTTTAAATGATGCTTGATCAAATATTCAAATGAGCATAACTCATTTTGTTTACACAATAAGGCCATAATCCTTGTTTTTTACATTTTAAAACTAGAATATAACATGTTCATTCAATTCAAAATTTGACTATTGGTCGGTTATATATTTGCACAAATGATTAGGTAATACCTAAAGCAAATAAGAAGATTTGTTTTATATTTCTCATTTGAAATTATTCATGGAGAAAAATACACTGAACAAAAGAGATATTAAATGCATTATGACTTGTTGCATATTGTTATTAAAGGCCTAAATTGTTTTAAGGAGTGAAAATGGAAACCAAGTAAGAGAACATATATAGAAAGGACAATTTACTCCAAAGAAATAGTTTTCATGGTATAGTAGAGTTATTGGAAAAGCATGACTTTTGATGCACTATACTAATACTAAGGCAAGTTATTTTGACAATTTTATGAAAGTGTAGATATTGTCATATTTTTGTTTACAATATAATTGTACTAAAGATCATTTATGAATCTCTATGTAAATAATTTCAAAAAAATGAGGAAAAATGCTAATATTCTTTTTTGCAGGCCCTATTTTGTGTTGAAGAGCGTCGTTCATCCTTCTTCTTTGTAGTCTATAGTTGTCCGTCCATCCAAGTAAGTCGTCCAACTAATGTTTACCATATGTGTAGCTTTAATAATACATTAATTAGATGAGTTTGAGTTTTGTGTGAATGCAAATTAAGGAGGTCTTGATTTTGTGTTGTTGTTTAGAATATTCTTATAATCATTGATCAATTTTTATGTTCTTCTTTAAAAGTATAAGTATTTATGTTTGGGTTATGTTTGAATCATTGATTAGTAGATGTATGATTACATAAGTATTTACTGTATGTGGAATGAGTTTGAGATCATATGGATGATTCGACGCATAATAAACCCCTAGGATGATATATAGGCTAGAAACTCATGATGTTAGCTCCTATGAGGCTTATCGGTGAAAAATTCCATGCGCCTAGGAGTCACAACGAGAATTATCGGTGAAAAATTCCATGAGCCTAGGAATCACAACGAGAACTTGCTTTCTTGATTCACAGGTGTAAACAATGTCATGTACTATTAAAATCAATTGTAGGTGATTAATTCAAACATAAATATTTCAACTTCAATGTGATTAATTCAAAGTTAGTATTAACACAAGAAATTCATAGGTTTAATAGACACGATAGTTCTTTGCATAATAAACCCCTAGGACGATATATAGATTGGAAACCCATGATGCATGTAACACCCACATACCTCCTGGGAGGATATGCAAGTGTCACACAAAACAAAACCGAAACAATCCAAAACGTATCAAACTTTCCTTACATTCATTTCTAGAAACTCAAGCAAACATACTTTACATATCATTAAATGTCGTTATAAACAAACCATAATATACATCATATATAATGAACTTATCAAAATATATGCCTTAAACATAATCCATCCTGTAATAAGGTTATTACCTTTAATCAAAATATAAGTTGTCACATATTGTCAGATACAACTCAAAAACTCAAACAAAATAACTTCCAAAATAGAACACATTCTTTATTGGCCACTGCGATAGTCCTTGTCCCAGTCTTTAAACCTTTTTATCATAACCTATATGGAGGCAAAATCACCTAAGCATAAGGCTTAGTGGGGAATAACTAAACATAATGCATAATAACAACTTTTTCTAACAGTCATTTAACATTAATATATACATATTTAAATCATATCACAACAATCTTTAATTGTTCGTAATATAGAGTAATCCAAACATTATGTCTCATAACAGAATATGATTCATCAATCAATACAGAATATTCTTGCAACACAACAAAATCATAAATATCATAATAGAGTATGATACTTTCAGATCAAAGTATGACTTATGTCAGAACATAATTTGTTTTATATCAAATCATAGCTTATCTTTTATCAGAACAGAACTTGTTTTTATCAAAACTGAACATGTATCAGAATACAAAATAAGTTAGACTGCTAATCCTTTTTACATAAGTGGGTAACGGGACCAGAACAGAAGATACCATGATTGGGATCTAAAACAGAAGAGACTAATGTCTCTAAATCAAGGGACACCATAATGTCGATAATTAGGGGACACAGCAGTGTCAATAATCAAGGGACACCTTAGTGTTAAGTTACAGAAGCAGCTGCAGACCCTTTTAGGCATGCCTATTTGCCCACTATTAGGACTTAAAAGTTTTAAAACAAACCATTTTAGATTTCAGAAATTTCATGTAAATGATGTAATGCATAACATATGACCTTATTCATTTGATCAAACTTAACATGCCTTATAAATACAAACAAATGCATTAAAGCATTAATAAATGTATTGAGTCATCACATATTATGCATATTCACACAATTAGAAAGAACTTCCAATACAATCCCAATTATCAAACTCCTCGGACAATTGATGGTCCGAAATTATCACAATATCATAATCATATAACAATGAAATAATGTATAAGTATGAATTCATTTTCTTATGCTCAAATTGAACCCATTCATTCTCACTCAAACTTTTCATGCCTTATAAACATAAGCATTTGTAATAATGTACCAATGAATACATTAAGTAATTACATTTTACATGAACTCACCTAAGTTCCCAATTCTCAAACATTCATAACTAACACATCACTTTTATCATTTAAAACACATTTGTGTTCAT
>JANIHZ010125739.1:0-12727 GCA_027478365.1 Erythroxylum rufum | reverse complement strand
CTTCAAAATTTTACACTTTCACTTTCTTATTTCTTGATTTTCAACTTCCATTTCAACTTCATACACATCAAATTAATTACTATACTTGTCAAGGTAACCTAACACATACAAATTTACCCAAACTCTTAAAGTCATCAAAACTAATCGATTTCTTTTCTTATCAATTTCCTTAACGCATACAACATCTATAACACAATACATATACAAAAACACTCATTTAATTTCATTTTATATCTCTAAATTGCCACTTAAGGATCGGGGTCCAACATTCAGGCCAATAGCATATTCAAGGGCAGAGAAAATATAATTACAGTAAAGAGAGATTTTATTATTCTAGAATTGATTCTTATCACACTGATCTTAATTACAAGCCTAAAAAGTTATATATATAGATTAATACATATGTAGCTGATGTATAAGATAAGGAAGGAAAGATTACTATTTTATCTCCACTAATATTGCTACTAAAATACTAACAAAGAGATATCAGAGCTATCAATTAGCTAGAGTTTCCTTTATTTAATAAAATACCATTTCCATAGGAATTTGTTACTCTTTGGAAGTCTTTGTCACAAACCATATTTCCTTTGATAATTCTTCCTTAGGAATTTGTAACTGTTTGGAAGTCCTTGTCACCAACTATATTTCCTTTGAAAATTCTATCATTATGATCATCCTTATCACTCCATGATTTATGGGACTCCTTATCACTTTATAGACTTATAGGATTGGTGTTAAGATGAGGTTGTAGGTTGTTAATATCCCCTTACAAATTAAGTCGAGGTTGAAGGCACAATTTGTTGTGAAAATATGCGAGGGTAGCCTTGAATAAATGTTTAGTAAATATATTAGAAAGTTGTTTATCAGAGGACACATGTTTAATGACAAGTAATCAAAGTGTAACTCTTTCGTGTACAAAATGGTAATACAACTTGATGTGTTTACTTTGAGCATGAAAGATAGGATTAATTGTCATGTATAGAGCACTAATATTATCACAGTAGAGGACTGGCGGAGATAAGAGAGATATGTAAGTTTGAAAGTAGTATTAGCCATAGCACGATACTTAGCTTCAGTATTGAAGTGAGAGATTATGTGTTGTTTCTTAGACACTATAAAATGATATTTGTGCTAAGAAAAGTGCAGTAATCAGTGGTCGAAGGATTCGTTAAATCAATTTCAAATGAGCAACTGTAGGAGCGTGTATGAATTGTGAAACATAGTTGACACTATAGGATAGATTTGGGTATGTTAGTGTGAGATATTGGAGAACACCAACAACTCCATGAAAGTGACTGGGAATAATAATAGGAGTAGTATTTGTAGCAAGTTTGAATTTGACCCTAAAGGCATAGTCATCGGCTTGCAATGAAGCATATTAGACCGTTCAAGAAAGGTAAGCGCATAGTATGACTAGGATAGATGTAAACTATCTGCTGTGTTGGAAATCTCAACACCAAGAAAGTGATGCACTGGACGTAAATCTTTAATAGAGAACTCACAAATCAAATTTTGAATAAAAGAGGAAACAAGCTTTGTGGATGAACATGTAAGAATCATATCATCAACGTAGAGAAGTAAAACAAGTGAACCTTGATCAGAATGAAAAATAAAAAGAGAAGGATTAGCTAAACAATACAAGAAACCATATAATATAAGAAATTCATCGAGTCTATCAAACCAAGCATGTAGTGCTTGTTTAAGTCCATATAAAGCACGTTGGAGCTTACATACATGCATAGGTTTCTGTAGATCACTTATACTTGAGGATTTTTCCATATATATCTTTAACGATGTTGCCATATAAAAAGGCATTTTTTTACATCGAGTTGACGAATGGGCTAATGTCTCATAAGAGTAGTAGTTAAGATGAATTGAATTGTGCCTGGTTTGATTACAGGAGAGAATGTCTCGGTATTGTCAATCCCATCAATCTAATGATATCCTTTGGTGACTATCATGCTTTAAGAAGACCTAGTGTACCATCAAGTAGTACCTTGGTCTAAAAACCTCATTTGGATCTGATTACATGCATATCTAGAATGCGCGGAACTAATCATTGTGCTTCATTTTGATGCAGTGTAACAAGTTCATCAAGCATAGTAGCTTTCCACTCAGGACGCGATAAGGCTGATTTAATGTTTTTCAGTTTACAAGGTATTGTAGCAGATGAGATTACTATCAAGGCATATTTAGGATTTGGCTTAACAAGTCCAAGTTTGGACCTGGTTATCATGGGATAAGTAACTGGTGCTTTATAAGGTAACTTCGTATTTATGGAAGGAAGGGACTCAAGTGCAAGCACATTTTCATAATGTAAGTCAATCATTAGTGCAAGTAGATTCAATCCTTTAGAAATTTGATCACTAAAACAGTCCCAACATTTTCAAGCTTAGATGTGTCATGTGGTGAATTTGGTATAGACTCCCGAGCGATGAATATCAACAAATGGTAATGGAATGGGATTTGTAGATGTAGACGTTTGTGAAAGACTACCTGAATCAAGAAGATTGTTAGAAGAAGGAAACCAAGAATCAAATATGTTAAGAGGATGTGATGTAGAAGCAGAAAGAGATGAAGATTTAAAAGGAAAAACAGTCCCGTCAAAAACAACATGATGAGAAATGAAAAATTTATGAATAAGTGGATATACGCACTTGTATCCTTCATGCATTTCACTATATCCTACAAAAATGCACAAGACAGTTTTAGGGTCAAATTTATGGTTTCTTGTATCCCATATACATAGAAAACATTTACAACTAAAAGCTCGAAGTGATGTGCAGTTAAGATGAGTTCCATGTAACATGAAATATGGAGTGTGAAATTGAAGAGATGAAAATGGTAATTGATTAAGAAGAAAAACTATTATCGTAAAGGCTTCGACCCATAAAAAAAAGGTGCATGATTATGAAACAACATTATCATACCCAGTTCACATCTAATTTTATGCCTTCTCTTAACCATACTTATTTGTTCGGAAGTGTAGGCGCATAGAATTTGGTCAATAATACATGTTGCAAGAAAATGTGATGATAATCTAGAGTTATAAATTCTCCACCATCTAAGTGGAAGATTTTTATCTTCTTATTCAATTGTCATTCAACATACTGTTCAAATGCTAAATAGGCAACAAAAAATCAGATTTAAGATTTAATGGAACAATCTAAGTATACTTGGAAAAATCATCAACTAAACATGCATAAAATTTAAACTTGCCAACATATAAAATAGGGGTAAGTCCCTACAAATCAAAGTGAATCTTATCAAAGATACTAGAACTAAAGTATTCAAAAAGAGCAAATGGAAGTTTACTTAATTTTCCTCATGGACAACTGTCACATAAATGTTCAGTTTGTAAAGGACCTTGAACATCAATTAATTGTTTATTTTTTAACAACTGAACTGTTGAAGCTTAACGGTGTCCTAAGCATTGGTGCCAAACATCTGCAGTGCCAGACTTGAAACGATGAGAGAAGTTTACTTATGGTACATTAGATAAGGTACACAAGTCACCCTTCCTTTTCCCTGTTATTAACGAATGTCCTATTTTTTGTTCCTTTATACAAAAATCAACGTCAGTAAATTCACAGTTAATAGTAAATTGAGAGGTTAACTGACTTATTGAAGTAATTGTTTTCAGATTTGCAACTAAAAGGACATCATGAAGAGGCCAAATCTTTTCTTTTTGTTGAATCTATGAATCACCAATACCGATTATAGGTATAAAAGAACCATCTCCAATTATGATTGAATCAGATCTATAGTATTTATGAACATTAGTTAGCAAACCTTGCTTTAATGCCATGTGATCTGAAGCTCCTTTATCAGAAGTTCATTTTGTTTTAACAATGGAGTTGTCTAAAGTGAGAGATGCAAGGGCTTATGGAATTGCATCATTTTGAGTCGTTCATTTTGGTATCCACCAACAAATTTTAGCAATTTGGCCTAGTTTCCCACAATATTTACATGTTTCATTATGATACAGATCTAGCCTTGTTGTTGTAATTCGTCATTCTCCTAGAGGTGGCGATTGTCGTCACTATGTAGTTGATGTTGAGTTTTCTGGATATCTTTGATTTTGGTTTCAAAACTGTTGTGCTTGAAATCCACAACCTGAGGAAGTAAAGGTATTGTTGCAATTCCTTAAACTAGTACTTTGAGATTGTTTCTACTGCTAGCAGTAGAAGGATAAATGTGGAGTTGATAAAGAAAACATGCATAAGAGTGGGGTGAATGGTGTGTAAAAAAATTGCAAGGTATTTTAAATATTTAAAACCTTTCTTAAACAAAATAGGTTGATAAATGGAAAGGTCCTATTAAACTTTGAAAGGAACCTGTTAACATTTCAAAAGAAAGGATCCTGTTACTTATTTAAATATGAAAGAAGTTTATTAACTGAAAGGATTCTATTTGCGCTAAAAAAGAAAGAGACCTATCAATCAATAGGAGCCTGCTAGAGTTTAAATAGAAATAAGTCTATTAATTGATAGGAGCCGTTGACGCTTAAGTGAAAAGAACCTCTTGCTTTATAGAAACAGGAGCCTAGTGAAGAATTGAAAGAGCCTCTTGACAACACAAACTTATAATGCAGAAATTTTAAATGATAGGAAGAGAGAAAGAATAGCACAATAGATTTATACTGGTTCGGCTAACACCCAAGCCTACGTTCAGTCCTCAAGTATCCAACTTAAGTTTTTCACTATAAAAATCTGAGTATTAAATTTGACGAGCATCTTTAAGCTCACAAGTACATTTTTTTCAAGGTTCTCCAACCTTCCACAGTCAAAGTGTGTAACAAGCTTCTAAAAGCTCACAGAAAAATAAAATTTAAAATCAAAAGTAAGTTCTGAAATAACAATTTCTCTCTTGATAGAGTGATTTCACTTTCTAAGGCACAATAAGAATGATACATCTCTCAAGAATATAGATGCTGCTCAAATGTTTCGAAAGGTTGTGTATGTTCGTTACTTCACAAGTGTTGTTGTTCTTCTTTAAATAGTCAATTTCTTCAACTAGTCACTGCTTCATCTTAAGTCTGAGTTGACTTTGTATTTTTAATATCATCTCTGTTGGAACAAAAATTTTCGAAGCTAATTGTTCGAAAAGGTAAGATCCTCCCAGATGTTAATAAAGAAAGTTTACTAATAAGGTTCTTACAAGAAAGGAAGTAATTTTCCTATAATTTTATTTCCTTTAAAATACCATTATTTATATAAAGAAATAAATCCAATTTGAATTTTGAAATATTATATAGTTATCATCAAAATCGTTAAAAATAAATCTTGAGCTAACTGGAGTGAGGTGAGACAGAGATGCATCTGATTGGTTTAAAATCCAATTACGATGCCGATCATGATTTTGCAATTTTGAAATCAGCTCAAAGTAAGTTGGTTTGGAGGTTTCAACGTTGTTGTAAAGGTTTCTTATTATGGACAAAGACTTGTGAGGAGACAGAAGACTTTATCTTTATCTGGTATAGGTTTTCTGATAGCAACAAGATTGCCACACAAACCTTTAAAGATGGTCTTATTATCATCCTTGCTAAGATAAGTCAATTGTTGTTGTAGTTTAAACTCTCGCTCTTGAGAGTACTCTTATGCATAAGCATCTTTCAGTGCTTTCCAAACTGCATGTGTTGTATCTAAACTAATGACAAGTCCAAGAGCTTCTTCATAGAGGTTCTAATGACCCAACCCTAGAGAAGGTGATCAAACTTTTGCCAAGCAGTGAATTGTTTTATCAACTATGGTATAACGTTTTCGGTGTTCGAATTTGAAGTATTATATTTTGTTAGAACTAGTGTTTCATTGGTGAGATGACTAACCAAATCTTAGCTCTCTGCTAATCCTAAAACTTGTTCTCTCCATAACGGATAATTGGATTGTGTGAGCTTCACTGTGACGAAATTTCCATCATTCAATGACAACAAAGTCATGGTGATTAGAATAAGAGATAGAACCTGGCTTTGATAGCAAGAGAGAAAAATATAATTGCAGAAAAGAGATATTTTATTAATCTAAAATTGATTCTTATCACACTGATCCTAATTACAAGCCTAAGAAAGCTATATATATACGGATTCATACATATATAACTATTGTACAAGAAGAAGGAAAGATTACTATTTTATCTCCACTAATATACTGCAACTAAAATACTAAAAAGAGATATCAGTGCTATCAATTAGCTGGAGTTTCCTTTATCTAATGAAGTACCATGTCCATAGGAATTTGTTACTCTTTGAAAGTCCTTGTCACCAACCATATTTCCTTTAATAATTCTGTGAGTATGATCATCCTTATCACTCCATGATTTGTGGGACTCCTCATCACTTCACGTACTCATAGTATTGGTGCTAAGATGAGGTTGTAGGTTGTTAGTAAGGGCAACCACTCTTTATCAAGAAGTAGTATCCAATCATGTCCTTTGATAGGTCTTTGTTGAAAACAATTCTTATATGGATAAATTTTCATAGAGTTCCCTTAGAGTACTAGTCCTATGAGGAGCTTAGTCACATAGCTAGAAAAATTGGCAAGCCAATTATCTTAGCTGAGAATAAAACTAAACTTAAAATAATTGGCTTTACTTGTATTTGTATTGAAATAGATTTGAGCAGGAACTGTCCAGAGGCAGTGAGAATAATGAAGTTGAGTGATTTTGGTGCACTAGTTGAAGGCTTCATGAAGGCATCGTACATATGGAAGCTAATGAAAAAGGATCAAAAACTATCCTGGACCCTTAAAAATGAAAATGACACTGGTTCTGTTAAAAATGATTATGTAGCTCAACTAAAAGATACAAGTAATTGTTAGTTTATGCCCTTACAACCAATCAATTAGATGCAAATTAATGTATGACATTATATTTTAATAAATGAAAAGGCATTATTTATCTTTGTGTATTAATTTCATTAATATTTTATGTTTTAATACTAAAGACAAAATATTGAAATAATTACTGTATAATTGAAATTACGATGAGATCATAATTATGAGATTCAATATACACTTATGTGTTATTTCTAATTGTTCCTAGTTGTAGTTTCATCAAGATTGGATATTGTTGAAATGGTAAAACTAGCACACATTATGTTTCTTTCTTATGAAGAAAGTAATTGATCTCATAAATTAAAATATAGAGACACTTAAACTAATGTGCAGGTAATTATTAGAGAATAAGTCACTGAACTAACCCGATTATGAGAATTCCAAATGGAATTTTACTTATGTGTCTATGGATTATCTCATAATGATGGTTGTATAATTGATCCTTAGACTTGAGATTACCAAGGTATCTAGTATGGGAATTACTGCATTTTGATGTTATCTATTTGAAGTTTGAATTGATGGTTTGTGGTTTAAAGAACTTGGAGTGGCTTTACAAATTTTTGTTGGTTTGATGTTTTCGATAAGTTTAAAATGTCTCAAAATTTTGTTTCATAATTTTAATTAATTTGTGGCATAGGATAATGGCAAGTGATAAAAGTTGGATGGAAATTTCTGATAAAACATTGCCAGAGTATGAAAAAGGAGTTATTAAATTTCTTGAATTTGATTTCAATCATCTTAATGAAGGAAGATCAACACGTTGTCCATGTAAAAAGTGTAACAATAATTTTTTAGGACGCAAGATATAATTTATTCCCATTTGATCTTAAGTAGGATAAATAGAAACCATAAGCATGGAGAGAAATTACATTATTCTAATGAAGATGTTAATAATGAAAATAAGGAAACTGATGAGGAAGATGGTATGCGTAATACGATTTGTGATATTCGACTTACTAATATAAACTATTTTGAGAAGCTTGATTCCCAAATTACTAATGATGCACCTACCAGAGATAGTCATCATGATCATAATGATGAAGTTGATGATTCTACCACAGGTAGTCCAACTAATCCAAAAAATGAACCTGCTAAAGTTTATAGATTGTAGCAATAATTAAAATAAGAGTTATATCTTGCTATCATTTATTGTTGAGCTATTGAATTGGAAATGTCTCCATAGCATTAGTGCAAATGTAGCTGATGGTATATTGCATATAATGAAAACATGGTTTCTTAGAGGTAACAAGGTTCCTTGCTCTTATATTGATAGTAGGAAAATTACACGAGATATAAGGCTTTCATATGTAAAGATAGATGTTTGTACATGTTTGTGCGAATGACTGCATTCTTTATAGAAACAAATATGAGGATGCTCAAGCTTGTCCAAATTGTGGTGAATCTCGATGGAAGAATGATGGGAAAATGGGAATTTAACTAATGAGCATAGTTTTTAAAAAAAGATTCCATAGAAAGTCTTGTGATATTTTTGATTAACTCCATGCTTGCAAAGATTGTACATGTCAGTAAATGTTGCTAAAGATATGAGGTGGCATAAGGAAAAACCACGTAATGATGAGTCTGTAAGACATCCATTAGATTCTTTTCCTTTGAAAAGTTTTGGTGCAAAGCATCCTTCTTTCGCATCAGACCCATGTAAAGTTAGACTCGGTTTGGCAACTAATGGCTTTAACCCACTTAGTAATATGAGCACTTTTTATAGTGTATGGCCAGTTGTGTTAGTTGTTTATAACCTCCCACCACGACTTTGCATAAAAGATCCTAATTTCATGATGTCACTTCTTATTCCTAGTCCTAAAGCTCCTAGAAATTATATTGATGTATACTTAGAACTATTGATAGATAAGTTGAAATGAGATAGGATTTGAGACATATGATGCGTTTTCAAAAAGTATTTTTCAATTACGTGTAGCGCTTTTGTGGACGATAAATGATTTTCCTACCTATGTTAATTTATCAGGGCGGAGAACCAAAGGCAAATTAGCTTGTCCTATTTGCAATTCGAGTACTTTATCTTATAGGCTTCACAATGGACGTAAACATGTTATCTTGGTCATTGTTGTTTTTTAGCAATCAATCATTCTTGGAGAAAAAAATGCTAAAGCATTTAATGGCACCAACGAAAAGTGACCAACACCAAAACAATTTTTCGATGATGGTGTACTTAAATAATATGATCAATTTTATCAGAAGTTTGAATTTTTTTAATTATTTATGTATGTTATTTCTATTTTACTTAACATTTCTTACTTTCACTTTGTTATTTTGATTAGGTGAAATTTGATAAGATGTCAAAGAAAAGAAAACGTAAAGATGTTTCATTGCTTAGAACTTGGAAAAAGAAAACCATCTTCTTTGAGCTTTTGTACTGGAGAACACTTAAATTACCACATAATTTTGATGTTATACATACTGAAAAAAAATTGTATGTGACAACATAAATAACACTTTATTAGACATTAAGGGGAAAACAAAAGATACCATCAACACTATTTTTGATATGGAATCTATGGGTATTCAACCTGAGCTTCATGTAACTCCTATAGGCAATGACACGTATGAATTTCACCCTATATGGTATATGATGTCTAAAAATGAAAAACGAGCATTTTGTTAATTTTCTAGATGGCTATTCATCCAACATTTCGAGATGTGTGAGTCTCAATGAATGCAAGATTTATGGGATGAAATATCATAATTGTCATCTCTTTTTACACCGATATCTTCCACTAGCTATACGTGGTTTATTAGGTAAAGAGGTTTATGAAGCAATCATTGAGTTATGTACATATTTATAAGAGTTGTTGACTAAAGTGTTATGTTTGAATGATCTAGAGAGACTTGAGAAAACAATTCCATTAACACTTTGTAAGCTAGAGAAGATATTTTCACCCTCATTTTTTGGCACCATGATACATTTAACAATTCATCTTGTGAGAAGTAAGGCACGTCCAGAAGGATCCATTGCTAAAGCATATATTATACAAGAGTGCATGCACTTTTGCTCAAGGTATTTACATCATACTGAAATTAAGTTGAATCGTGTAGGAAGAAATGAAGGAAGTGATGATCAATTGCATTCGAATATTAAAGTTTTTTCATGAAATGGTAGGCTTTTACTTAGAAAAGCACATAAAGAGTTAAGCTTAATTGAATGGGCTCAAGCTAGAACTTATGTGCTATAGTATTGTGAAGAAATCCAAGACTATATCGAGTAAGTGATCTAACTTCTAATCATTCGTTTATTTAATTTATTTTAAGGTATATAATATTACGTACATATCTATTCATTATTTATTTATTTATGTGAAGCATGCATAAAAAAAATTCAAGAGAGAGGATCCTACAAATGTGGATAGAAAACACCAACAAAAATTTTATCAATGGTTCGAAAAATTTGTAAGTATATATATATATACACACACACTCACTTATAACTTTTATTATTTATGATATAATTATTTTTAAAATTACATGTTTAATGATTATTACACCTCTAGATAATTAAATTGCATGCTTAAGGAAGTGACTTGGTTAATGATCAATTGTTGCATCTAGAATATGAGCCTAATATACGAGTTCATCATTATAAAAGCTTCCTCATCAATGGTTGGAGGTTTAACACAAAGAAAAAAGATTTGTACTTGAAATCACAAAATAATGACATTCTTGTGAAAGGGATGAGAATACAAGTAACTTGGATTATTCTGATGTATTAACAGATATCATACAATCAAATTATTCCGGGAGAAATAGTGTTATTTTATTTAAGGCTGACTGGTGGAATGTGTATCATAAAGGTGGATATAAAGTTGACAAATTTGGGTTTCCTATGGTAAATATTACACGCATGCAAGTTGAACACCAATGAACCATATGTTTTAGCTTGACAAGCTGAGCAAGTTTATTATTTAAGAGACATTAAAGGGGCCTAATTGGCAAGTTGTTATGATGATAAAACCGGGGGATTTGTATGATTTGCCTTATGAAAATGTAGATGAGCCATGCCAAGAAAATGAAGAGTTCGGTTTTATATTTCATGGAGCTAATTTGAAGGAGGATTATAATATGGTATAATTGAATAAATCTGACTTAGCCATAGTAACTGTTGAAGGAAATCCCATAAATATTAATATCATAACTGCTGAAGAAGATGATGAAATTGATTACGATGAGTGTACTTTTATTAATGATAATGAGATAAATCCAGTAAGTGAAGATGAGGCTAATGAAGATGATGACGATAATTGAACCTTAGTTTCGAAATTACTCAGATTTTAGATTGATTCAGACTTCTACTTGATACTTTAATAAAATATTTTAATTTTTAATCTATTTTGTTATGATAGCTTTCTAATGTAATATTAAATTTAATTATGTTTGCTAAAAATATATTGAAATGCTATTTTTTTACAATATTTACATAGGTTAATGCTAATTTTTACTTATTACAATATTTTCAATAGTAGTCATAACATTTTTATCATAAAAATTAAAATATTTAAGTGTGGAAAATAATTTCCATGACAATAATTTTGAATAATATTGACCATAAAGGTAAGTTTATTATCATGACTATATTTAATCGACATTAATTAGTTGGGCTTATATTAGCGACAAGTTTTAGTCACAAAAGGTTTAAAATTTATGTGACAAAAATATTTCTCGTTACAATTATTTTAAAATTTGTGTGATGAAAAGATTTTTTTTTCATAGTGGTTCATATGCTACTATGACTATATATCATTACCACTAATTATTTTCGCTTATATTGACGATAATTGTCATCACAAGAATATATCATTTAAGCGATAAACAATTTTCTCGTCACAATAACGAATAATAATAGTGACAATAATTTATTTTGTCACAATTACATTTCATTCTTGCTAAAATCGTGTAGGCATTAAATATTAAGAGTGACAAAGCTATTATTGAAACTAATAATATATTAATAGTGACGACGCAATTGTGAAAGATGTGGTAGTGTCACAATTACTATAGTGACTAAGTAATAATTTATCACAAATAATGAAAGTAACAGTGACTTACAAATTTTTTATCACAATAACTATAATATTTGTGATGAAATATTTAAATGCCGCAAAAAAATTCTCACTAAATGTCTTAATTCTTATAGTGTTCTCCTTTCTTTGATGAGCTGAAAAAAAAAACTTTTGAGGAACCTATACTTGCTCAATCTCATTATGACTTGATAAAGGAAGTTACTGGTGAAGAAATTAGAAGCATCTTATTCTCCTTTCATCTAGATAAATCGTCTAGGCTTGATGGTTTCAATGTGAGATTCTTTCAGCAAATTTGGGAAATTTATCTTCTAATTTCCTTACTTGAATCCTTTAGACAGCTATCATGGATGGCTTATAACTCAAATAAAAGCTCCGTCATCCTATCTATTAGTGCTGGTCCTCAAGTAAATAACTTGGCCAATACTACTAGAATCTCTCTAGTTTGAGCTCCTTCTAATTATCTAGGAGTCCCTTTCATAGTGAGGAAGCTAACTGTTGAAAAATCGGGTTCGGATCTGATCCGACCGTAACGGAATAATCACGAAACTTTTTCGTGACTTTTGATTTTCTGAAAACCAAGATGTATTTAAATCTATAAAATGATTAATACGAATTAAAATAAATCTCGGAATTTAATTCGTACCTTATTTTGAATCTTGATCTTGATCTTGATGCATCCCTCGAACCGTTTCCGAAACCGATCCGTCTCAACCACCGTAGCCGCACAAGTGTCCAGCCTCTAACGGTATCCACAGAATAAGTTGAGAGAACCCTGTAACTTTTACAGAGAGGGTTAAGCATGTAGTGCTAGCTACATAGAGCTTAAGCCTATTTATAATAAGCTTAGGA
>JANIHZ010125729.1:0-12727 GCA_027478365.1 Erythroxylum rufum | reverse complement strand
GTGGCCCGATTGAGAGCCCTATAATCCACACAAAACCTCCAGCTGTTGTCCTTCTTCCGTACCAACAAAACCGGACTTGAATAAGGGCTAACACTGGGCTGAATGATTCCTGCCGTCAACATCTCCTCCACTAGTCTTTCTATCTCTGTTTTCTGGCATTGTGGGTACCTATATGGCCTGACACTTACAGGTTCTGCTCCCTCCCTTAAGTTGATCGCATGCTCTATCTCTCTAGGAGGTGGCAACCCCCTTGGCATGTCAAAAACATCCTCATATCCCCTCAACAGGGACTTCACATCTTCAGGTATCCCACCAGATTCCCTATTCCCATTCTGCTCTAGAATGCCGACATGTAACATGAACAACTCATCTCCCTCTTCAGTTTGCTTCATCAGGGACTTCAGCCCAATCAACCCTCGGTTTAGGCTAGGATCCCCCTTCAACTTCACCCATTTTTCCTCCTGCCGAAACTTTATAGTTAAATCAGCCCAATTAATCACCACCTCTCCCAAAGATTGCAGCCATTTGACATCACACCCACTGAGGGTCATGGGAAGGTAATCCTCACATGTGTGGTACTGTTGAACTTCTAATGGAATTCCCTTACAAACCCCTTACTCTTTATAGTGACCCCATTCCCCATAACTACTCCATATCCCTTAGTCTCCTCCAATTCTAAGCCCAATTGCTCCACTAATTTCAAGGAAATGAAATTATGGGAGGCACCCGAATCCACCAAACAAACCACCTCCAAATCCCTCACTCTCCCCTTCATCTTCATAGTCTTCGGCATTGTCAAGCCCACTACTGAACTCACTGCCAATTCAGCACTTTCCTCCTCCTCACCCTCACTTTCGGTTTCATTCTCTTCATCGAACACTAGGAGGACTTGCAGCTGCCTATTTTTGCATCTATGCTCCGAAGTGAATTTTTCGTCGCATTTAAAGCACAGCCCCCTATCCCTCCTGTCCTGCCATTCCGAGGCTGTGAGCCTCTTGAACCCTGTTTCCCGAATGCTCTTCCCATCCTTCTCTCCCTCTCTTCGGCCTTCCCTCTCCCTGAACCCTCCTTTTGGCTCTCCCATTCTACCCATATTGATCAGCCTACTACTCCGGTAATTCCTCATCTCCCGATTCTTCTCCTCTATTTCCAAAGCAATCTCAATGATCTCAGTCGGCCCTCGAGGTTTAAGTAAAGTCAATTCATATCTGATGTGTGGTTGCAATCCTTTAATGAAGGTGCACTTCATCACCTCCGGCGACAATTCGCGGCAAGAGCCCAAAATCGTCTACGATAATCCAGGACAGATCCCTCTTGCTTAATGGATAAGAACCGTTGGCATGTGCTGCCTTCATGGAGTGGACGAAAATGTCGATATAACATACCTTTCAGCTCCCCCTAGTCCGGATTCATCCCTGAGGCTTCGATCATCCGATACCAAGCCAAAGCCTCCTCATCGAAGCTTAATGCCGCCAACTCTACCTTCTCTGCCTCCGTGTACCTTCCAGCAGAAAAAAAATCGCTCTGCTCTGTTCACCCATGTGTCCGGATCTGTCCCCGTGAACGTAGGCATTTCGATCCTCTTAGGCTTGCAGTCGCGCCTCCAGTCCGGAGGTCGAGGGTCATCGTCGGCAGCCCCCCTCCTCTAGCGCTCACCAAGTCGATACCCGTCCCTATCTTGGAACCACCTCCTTCCTTCAGTTTCGGCTTTAGCTTCACCGGCGCACCGCTCATCCTTTCTCTCCTCTTCTCCCTCGCGCCGATCTGTTCGCTGGAATCGCTCCCTTTCTAGCTCATTTTCGAGCCCTACTTGCCCCCCGATTAGTGGATTAGTAGTTGGGTCGTGGGTCGTGGGCCGTCCATGAGTTTCCGGTACCCACCTGACCCACTCAGCTGGCCTCCCTTCGCGACCCGGTTCCCTTTGAGTATAAACGTCCTCCTTGAACTCCTCCATTCGACCTTTCCGCATACCTGTCACCAACGATTCTCCTTCAACCGTTCTCGCTGGGTGTGGATGCGATGACTCTGGCCATTTTTGAAGGTGGGTGATGGCTTGCATCAGCTGATCAAATCTCCTGCTAATCTCTTCTTTTAGTTCCCCCTTAACTCCTTCTAGTTGTTGGTTGACTTCTACCCTCAACGATTCACGTTCCACTTGCAACCCTACTTTGATTTCTTCCACTTCTTTTTCCAGTACATCCAGCCGTGTATCTTGCTTCTTTGCTGCCATTCCCAGGATCGATGCTCTGATACCAAATGATAGACCCTACATAAATCTACCTTCCCCAGCAAACACACTCACACAAGCAGAACACAAATATGGCGAGCAACAATGGCAGAAATATAGTCTATATTGATTGATCGTCAAAACCAGTAAAAGAACAAGGTAAATGTGCTAGTATTCGAGGAACTAGCTCCTCCAGCCTTAGGTTCACTCTACGTAAAATGACAGATAATCAAATGCATGCCCTCGCCCTCCACTCTCGTACTGTTTTATTCCCCCTATCAGAAATAACTAACTCTCCCTTCCTATGCCAACTTTACCCCCACTTGTTTCCCCCAATTGACAGTGTCTACCCCTCTACGGTATTGGGTTTTCTCCTTTGGTAAGTGAACCAAATTTCTGGGCTCCTATGGGTCGTATCAGTACCCCCCCTATCAGTTTCACCTTGTCCTCAAGGTGGAAAGATGGAAATTGCTGATCAATCAAGTCATAGGGCTCCCATGTTGCTTCCTCCTTCGGCAGCCCCTCCCAGCAAATTAGTACTTCCTTGACTTGAGAGTGGGGTCCCTTCCTAACCTCCAAAACTGCTGAAGGTTGGATGACAAGCTCCAATGTCGGACCGAAATCCTTAGGCCAACTTGTTGTCTGGTGTTGACCCCGGGCTGCTTTCAGCTCTGAGACGTGGAAGGTAGGATGTATTTTGGACCCCGGTGGTAAGGCTAACTCATAAGCTACTGGCCCTACCTTTCGAATGATTGGAAATGGTCCATAGAACTTAGGAGATAGCTTCTCATTAACCCTCTTTGCCAAAGATTGTTGTCTATAAGGGGCTAGCTTCAAATACACCTGATCACCTACTGAAAATTCAACATCCCTTCTGTGCATATCAGACCTTGCCTTCATGTACTGTTGTACTGTTACTAAGTAGTTCTTCAATTCCTCTATCATGGCATCCCTCTCTTGTAACATTTGCTCGACACTAGCCACTACCGTCTTCTGTGTTCCATATCTCAAGATCGAGGGTGGCTCTCATCCATAGACCACCTTAAATGGAGAAGTTCCCAAGGATGAATGGTAGGAGGTGTTATAACAGTATTCTGCCCAATGCAACCACTTGTACCACTGAAGAGGCTTGTCTCTGGTGAAGCAACGAAGATAGGCCTCTATAGTCCGGTTAGTGACTTCGGTCTGACCATCAGACTGAGGGTGGTAGGTGGTGCTCCTATTCAGTCGAGTGCCAACCAACCTAAATAACTCCTCCCACACTTTGCTTAAGAAAACCTTATCCCTATCAGATACTAGGGACCTCGGAATTCCATGGAGTCGGACAACCTCCTTGGTGAAGAGAGCTGCTACAATCCCTGCTGTGAATGGGTGTTTCAAAGGCAACAGGTGACCAAACTTACTCAATCTGTCCACCACTATCAAAATGGTGTCATGGCCTCCCGATCTCGGTAGTCCTTCAACAAAATCGAGAGAGAGATCGTCCCAAATCTGATTAGGAATGGGCAGTGGCTGCAACAACCCAGCAGGAGTTAATGCGGCATACTTTTGTTGTTGGAAAATAGCGCATTCAGCCACATAGGTGGCTACCTGCCTCTTCATACCTTCCCAGTAAAGCTCTTTAGCTAACCTCTTATAGGTTTTTAGGGTTCCCCCGTGCCCAGCCAGATGAGACTCATGTGCTTCCCGTAAAAGCAAGGGAATAAACTTGGAAGATTTGCTAAGCACCAATCGCCCATCATACATTAACCTTCCATGTACCAAAGCGAAAGGCAACTTACTGGAGGCTACCTTGGAGATTTCAGCCTTTAAAACTTTCAGCTGATTATCCTCTTCCACCTCTTGCAAGATTTCAGTCAAGTTCACCCCTTGGGAGACACCCATGACTTGGCAGTCCATCACCTCCCCTTTTCTTGATAAAGCATCTGCCACTTTGTTGCTTCTTCCCGGCTTATATTCCACCTTAAAGTCATATCCAAGTAGTTTTGAGACCCACTTCTGCTGATCCACCGCGATCATTCTCTGCTCAAGTAGATATTTGAGGCTTTGTTGGTCCGTTCGAATGATGAATTGTTGTCCCAAAAGATAGGGACACCACTTCTTTACTGCTAGCACGATGGCCATAAGCTCCCTCTCATACACTGATTTCCCACGGGCTCTAGGTGACAAGGACTGGCTGAAAAAGGCGATTGGCCTACCATTTTGCATCAGCACTACCCCCAACCCAATACCTGATGCATCAGTCTCTAGAATGAAGGTGTGCTGAAAATTCGGTAAGGCCAAAACTGGAAGAGTACACATGGCAATCTTCAGCTGATGGAATGCCCTTTCCGCTTCCTCCGACCAGTGGAAACCTTCTTTTTTCAACAGCTGAGTCAAAGGGGCTGCCATCTTGCCATAATCCTTCACAAATCTCCGGTAGTAGCCAGTCAACCCCAAATACCCTCTCAACTCCTTGACAGTTTTGGGCCTAGGCCACTCCATCATGGCTTGAAGTTTGCTTGGGTCGGTTGACACTCCTCTTTCCGATATCACATGCCCCAAATACTCCAACTCCGTCTTGGCAAAGACACACTTCTTCATATTAGCATATAACTTATTCTCCCGTAATAGCTCCAACACCAAATTCAAATGGCTCACATGCTCCTCCATTGTTCTACTATAGACTAGTATGTCATCAAAGAAGACTAGCACAAACTTCCTTAGTATCTTTCCGAAAACCCTATTCATCAAGGCTTGGAAAGTAGCCGGGGCATTTGTGAGCCCAAAGGGCATCACCAAGAACTCATAGTGTCCATGGTGTGTCCTAAAAGCTGTCTTCTCCACGTCTTTTGAGCGCAACTGGATTTGATGATGCCCGGATTTTAAATCCAACTTAGAAAAAACCTTTGACCCATAAAGCTCGTCCAACAGCTCGTCTATCATAGGAATGGGGAATTTGTCCAATACCGTGGCCCGATTAAGAGCCCTATAGTCCACACAAAACCTCCAGCTGCTGTCTTTCTTCCGCACCAACAAAACCGGACTTGAATAAGGGCTAACACTGGGCTGAATGATTCCCGCTGTCAACATCTCCTCCACTAGTCTTTCTATCTCCGTTTTCTGGCATTATGGGTACCTGTAAGGCCTGACACTTACAGGTTCTGCCCCCTCCCTCAATTTGATCGCATGCTCTATCTCTCTAGGTGGTGGCAACCCCCTTGTCATGGTAAAAACATCCTCATATCCCCTCAGCAGGGTCTGAACAACTTCCGATATCTCACCAGATTCACTGTTCCCATTCTGCTCTAGAAGGCCGACATGTAACATGAACAGCTCATCTCCCTCTTCAGTTTGCTTCATCAGTGATTTCAGTCCAATTAACCCTCGGTTTAGGCTGGGATCTCCTTGCAACTTCACCCATTTTTCCCCCTGCCGAAACTTCATAGTTAAAGCAGCCCAATTAATCACCACCTCCCCCAATGATTGCAGCCATTTGACCCCTAGTATCAAGTCACACCCACTGAGGGTCATGGGAAGGTAATCCTCACAGACGTGGTACTGTTGAACTTCTAACGGAATTCCCTTAAAAACCCCCTTACTCTTGATAGTGATCTCATTCCCCATAATTACTCCATATCCTTTATTCTCCTCTAACTCTAAACCCAATTGCTCCACTAATTCCAAGGAAATGAAATTATGTGAGGCCCCCGAATCTACCAAACAAACCACCTCCAAATCCCTCACTCTCCCCTTCATCTTCATAGTCTTCGGCATTGTCAAACCCACTACTGAACTCACTGCCAATTCAGCCCTCTCCTCCTCCTCACCCTCACTTTCGATATCACTCTCTTCATCGAACACTAGGAGGACTTGCAGCTGTCTATTTTTGCACCTATGCGCCAGAGTGAATTTTTTGTCGCGTTTGAAACACAGCCCCTTATCCCTCCTTTCCTGCCATTCCGTGGCTGTGAGCCTCTTGAACCCTACTTCCCTAATGCTCTTCCCCTCCTTCTCTCTCCCTGAACCCCCCTTTTGGCTCTCCCACTTTACCCATATTGATCGGCCTACTACTCCGATAACTCCTCATCTCCCGATTCTTCTCCTTTATTCCCAAAGCAGTCTCAATAATCTCAGTCAGCCCACGAGGTTTAAGCAAAGTCAGTTCATACTTGATGTGTGGTTGCAATCCTTTAATGAAAGTGCATTTCATCACCTCCGGCGATAAATCGCGGCAGGACGCAGCGAGAGTCCAAAATCGTCTCCGATAATCCAGGACAGATCCTTCTTGCTTAATGGATAAGAACCGTTGGCATGTGCTGCCTTCATGGAGTGGACGAAAATGTCGATATAACATACCTTTCAGCTCCCCCTAGTCCGGATTCATCCCTGAGGCTTCGATCATCCGATACCAAGCCAAAGCCTCCTCATCGAAGCTTAATGCCGCCAACTCTACCTTCTCTGCCTCCGTGTACCTTCCAGCAGAAAAAAAATCGCTCTGCTCTGTTCACCCATGTGTCCGGATCTGTCCCCGTGAACGTAGGCATTTCGATCCTCTTAGGCTTGCAGTCGCGCCTCCAGTCCGGAGGTCGAGGGTCATCGTCGGCAGCCCCCCTCCTCTAGCGCTCACCAAGTCGATACCCGTCCCTATCTTGGAACCACCTCCTTCCTTCAGTTTCGGCTTTAGCTTCACCGGCGCACCGCTCATCCTTTCTCTCCTCTTCTCCCTCGCGCCGATCTGTTCGCTGGAATCGCTCCCTTTCTAGCTCATTTTCGAGCCCTACTTGCCCCCCGATTAGTGGATTAGTAGTTGGGTCGTGGGTCGTGGGCCGTCCATGAGTTTCCGGTACCCACCTGACCCACTCAGCTGGCCTCCCTTCGCGACCCGGTTCCCTTTGAGTATAAACGTCCTCCTTGAACTCCTCCATTCGACCTTTCCGCATACCTGTCACCAACGATTCTCCTTCAACCGTTCTCGCTGGGTGTGGATGCGATGACTCTGGCCATTTTTGAAGGTGGGTGATGGCTTGCATCAGCTGATCAAATCTCCTGCTAATCTCTTCTTTTAGTTCCCCCTTAACTCCTTCTAGTTGTTGGTTGACTTCTACCCTCAACGATTCACGTTCCACTTGCAACCCTACTTTGATTTCTTCCACTTCTTTTTCCAGTACATCCAGCCGTGTATCTTGCTTCTTTGCTGCCATTCCCAGGATCGATGCTCTGATACCAAATGATAGACCCTACATAAATCTACCTTCCCCAGCAAACACACTCACACAAGCAGAACACAAATATGGCGAGCAACAATGGCAGAAATATAGTCTATATTGATTGATCGTCAAAACCAGTAAAAGAACAAGGTAAATGTGCTAGTATTCGAGGAACTAGCTCCTCCAGCCTTAGGTTCACTCTACGTAAAATGACAGATAATCAAATGCATGCCCTCGCCCTCCACTCTCGTACTGTTTTATTCCCCCTATCAGAAATAACTAACTCTCCCTTCCTATGCCAACTTTACCCCCACTTGTTTCCCCCAATTGACAGTGTCTACCCCTCTACGGTATTGGGTTTTCTCCTTTGGTAAGTGAACCAAATTTCTGGGCTCCTATGGGTCGTATCAGTACCCCCCCTATCAGTTTCACCTTGTCCTCAAGGTGGAAAGATGGAAATTGCTGATCAATCAAGTCATAGGGCTCCCATGTTGCTTCCTCCTTCGGCAGCCCCTCCCAGCAAATTAGTACTTCCTTGACTTGAGAGTGGGGTCCCTTCCTAACCTCCAAAACTGCTGAAGGTTGGATGACAAGCTCCAATGTCGGACCGAAATCCTTAGGCCAACTTGTTGTCTGGTGTTGACCCCGGGCTGCTTTCAGCTCTGAGACGTGGAAGGTAGGATGTATTTTGGACCCCGGTGGTAAGGCTAACTCATAAGCTACTGGCCCTACCTTTCGAATGATTGGAAATGGTCCATAGAACTTAGGAGATAGCTTCTCATTAACCCTCTTTGCCAAAGATTGTTGTCTATAAGGGGCTAGCTTCAAATACACCTGATCACCTACTGAAAATTCAACATCCCTTCTGTGCATATCAGACCTTGCCTTCATGTACTGTTGTACTGTTACTAAGTAGTTCTTCAATTCCTCTATCATGGCATCCCTCTCTTGTAACATTTGCTCGACACTAGCCACTACCGTCTTCTGTGTTCCATATCTCAAGATCGAGGGTGGCTCTCATCCATAGACCACCTTAAATGGAGAAGTTCCCAAGGATGAATGGTAGGAGGTGTTATAACAGTATTCTGCCCAATGCAACCACTTGTACCACTGAAGAGGCTTGTCTCTGGTGAAGCAACGAAGATAGGCCTCTATAGTCCGGTTAGTGACTTCGGTCTGACCATCAGACTGAGGGTGGTAGGTGGTGCTCCTATTCAGTCGAGTGCCAACCAACCTAAATAACTCCTCCCACACTTTGCTTAAGAAAACCTTATCCCTATCAGATACTAGGGACCTCGGAATTCCATGGAGTCGGACAACCTCCTTGGTGAAGAGAGCTGCTACAATCCCTGCTGTGAATGGGTGTTTCAAAGGCAACAGGTGACCAAACTTACTCAATCTGTCCACCACTATCAAAATGGTGTCATGGCCTCCCGATCTCGGTAGTCCTTCAACAAAATCGAGAGAGAGATCGTCCCAAATCTGATTAGGAATGGGCAGTGGCTGCAACAACCCAGCAGGAGTTAATGCGGCATACTTTTGTTGTTGGAAAATAGCGCATTCAGCCACATAGGTGGCTACCTGCCTCTTCATACCTTCCCAGTAAAGCTCTTTAGCTAACCTCTTATAGGTTTTTAGGGTTCCCCCGTGCCCAGCCAGATGAGACTCATGTGCTTCCCGTAAAAGCAAGGGAATAAACTTGGAAGATTTGCTAAGCACCAATCGCCCATCATACATTAACCTTCCATGTACCAAAGCGAAAGGCAACTTACTGGAGGCTACCTTGGAGATTTCAGCCTTTAAAACTTTCAGCTGATTATCCTCTTCCACCTCTTGCAAGATTTCAGTCAAGTTCACCCCTTGGGAGACACCCATGACTTGGCAGTCCATCACCTCCCCTTTTCTTGATAAAGCATCTGCCACTTTGTTGCTTCTTCCCGGCTTATATTCCACCTTAAAGTCATATCCAAGTAGTTTTGAGACCCACTTCTGCTGATCCACCGCGATCATTCTCTGCTCAAGTAGATATTTGAGGCTTTGTTGGTCCGTTCGAATGATGAATTGTTGTCCCAAAAGATAGGGACACCACTTCTTTACTGCTAGCACGATGGCCATAAGCTCCCTCTCATACACTGATTTCCCACGGGCTCTAGGTGACAAGGACTGGCTGAAAAAGGCGATTGGCCTACCATTTTGCATCAGCACTACCCCCAACCCAATACCTGATGCATCAGTCTCTAGAATGAAGGTGTGCTGAAAATTCGGTAAGGCCAAAACTGGAAGAGTACACATGGCAATCTTCAGCTGATGGAATGCCCTTTCCGCTTCCTCCGACCAGTGGAAACCTTCTTTTTTCAACAGCTGAGTCAAAGGGGCTGCCATCTTGCCATAATCCTTCACAAATCTCCGGTAGTAGCCAGTCAACCCCAAATACCCTCTCAACTCCTTGACAGTTTTGGGCCTAGGCCACTCCATCATGGCTTGAAGTTTGCTTGGGTCGGTTGACACTCCTCTTTCCGATATCACATGCCCCAAATACTCCAACTCCGTCTTGGCAAAGACACACTTCTTCATATTAGCATATAACTTATTCTCCCGTAATAGCTCCAACACCAAATTCAAATGGCTCACATGCTCCTCCATTGTTCTACTATAGACTAGTATGTCATCAAAGAAGACTAGCACAAACTTCCTTAGTATCTTTCCGAAAACCCTATTCATCAAGGCTTGGAAAGTAGCCGGGGCATTTGTGAGCCCAAAGGGCATCACCAAGAACTCATAGTGTCCATGGTGTGTCCTAAAAGCTGTCTTCTCCACGTCTTTTGAGCGCAACTGGATTTGATGATGCCCGGATTTTAAATCCAACTTAGAAAAAACCTTTGACCCATAAAGCTCGTCCAACAGCTCGTCTATCATAGGAATGGGGAATTTGTCCAATACCGTGGCCCGATTAAGAGCCCTATAGTCCACACAAAACCTCCAGCTGCTGTCTTTCTTCCGCACCAACAAAACCGGACTTGAATAAGGGCTAACACTGGGCTGAATGATTCCCGCTGTCAACATCTCCTCCACTAGTCTTTCTATCTCCGTTTTCTGGCATTGTGGGTACCTATAGGGCCTGACACTTACAGGTTCTGATCCCTCCTTTAGGTTTATCACATGTTCTATCTCTCTAGGTGGTGGCAGCCCCCCTGGCATGTCAAAAACATCCTCATATCCCCTCAACAATGACTGCACCTCTTCAGATATCACACCAGATTCTACGTCCTCATTCTGTTCTAAAACACTGACATGCAACATGAACAGTTCATCTTTCTCTTAAGTTTTCTTTATCAAAGTCTTCAACCCAATCAGCCCCCTAGTTAGGCTGGGATCTCCCTTCAATGTCACCCATTTTCCCTTCTCCCGAAACTTCATAGTTAGGTCAGCCCAATTAATCACCACCTCCCCCAAGGCCTGCAGCCATTTGACCCCTAATATCAAATCACACCCATTGAGGGTCATTGGAAGGTAGTCCTCACTGGTGTGATACTGCTGGATCACTAATGGGACCCCTCTACAAACTCCCCTACCCTTCACAGTGACTCCATTCCCCATAACTACCCTATAGCCCTTAGTGTCCTCCAATCCTAACCCTATTTGCTCCACTAACCTTACCGAAATGAAATTGTGGGAGGCACCCGAATCCACCAAACAAATAACCTCCAATTCCCCTATTTTTCCTTTCATCTTTATAGTTTTTGGCATGGTTAAGCCCACCACCGAGCTCACTGCCAATTTAGCACTCTCCTCTTCCTTCTCCTCACTTTCGGTGCCCTCCTCATCGTCGAATACCAAGAGAACTTGCAGCTGCCTATTCTTGCATCGATGCCCTGGAGTGAACTTTTCATCACATTTAAAGCATAATCCCCTATCCCTCTTTTCTTGCCATTCCGAGGCTGAAAGCCTCTTGTACCCCGTTTCCCTACTACTCTTCCCATTTTTTTCTCCCTCTGGCCGACCCTCCTTTTCCATGGACCCCCCTTTTGCTTCTCCTATTCTGCCCATACCGAACTGTCTGCTACTCCTGTAACTGCGCATTTCCCGATTCTCCTCTATCCCTAGAGCAGTCTCAATTATCTCAGTAAGCCCTCGGGGCTTTAGCAAAGTCAGTTCATACCTGATATGAGGTTGCAGCCCTTTGATGAAGGTGCACTTCATCACCTCAGGCGTTAACTCCCGGCAAGATGCAGCTAAGGCCCAAAACTTCTTCCGATAATCCAGAACCGTTCCCTCTTGCTTGATAGATAAAAATCTCTGGCATGTGCTGCCCTCATGGAGTGGTCGGAAGTGTCAAAATATCATACCTTTTAGTTCCCCCCAGTCCGGAAACACCCCCGCTGTTTCGATCGTCCTATACCACGATAAGGCTTCACCGTCAAAACTCAAGGCTGCCAACTCCACCTTTTCCTCCTCCGTATACCTCCCTGCCGAGAAAAAACGTTCAGCCCTGTTGACCCATGTGTCTGGGTCTTCTCCGGTGAAGGTAGGCATCTCGACCTCCTGGGCTTGCAATCGCGCCTCCAGTCCGAAGGTCGAGGTTCGTCGGCTGTATGTCCCCTTCGTCCCCGTTCACCAGGCCGATACCCTCCCCCTTCTTGGTACCACCTCCTCTCATCTGGTTCGGCCCTAGCTCCACCGGCGCCTCTCTCATCGTTTTTTTTGTCATCTCCCTCGCGCCAATCTCCTCTCTGGTGTCGCCCCCTTGCTGGCTCACTATCGAGCCCTAGAGACTCCCCGACTAAGTGTTTATTAGTCGGGTCATACCCACCTGGAATCCGGAGCCCCGCGGGTCGCCCGTGGATATCTGGTGCCCATCCGACCCAACCAGCCTCCCTTTCTTCATGACCCGGTTCCCTTCTTATATACTCATCCTCCTTGAACTCCTCCTTACGTCCTCCCCTCAGTATCGTCACCGACGACTCTCCTTCCACCATTTTCGCTGGGTTATGTTGTGTCGGTTCTGGGCGTCCCTGAAGGTGGGTAATAGCTTGCATTAGCTGATCAAATCTTCTGCTAATTTCTTCCTTTAGCTCCCCCTTAACTCCTTCGAGTTGTTGGTTAACCTCCACCCTCAACGATTCATGCTCCACTTGCAGCCCTACTTTGATCTCTTCCACTTCTTTTTCCAGTACATCCAACCTGGTATCCTGCTTCTTTGCTGCCATGCCCAGGGTCGATGCTCTGATACCAAATGATAGAACCTGCACAAGTCTACCTTCCACAGCAAACACACACACAAAACAGAACACAAATATGGCAAACAACAATG
>JANIHZ010125717.1:0-12730 GCA_027478365.1 Erythroxylum rufum | reverse complement strand
CCTTCAATTAATACATGAAATCAATCCTACTAACTTAGGCATAAATAAATAACTCCCAAAATTATTCCATTGAATTTTATAATTTATTTCAATCATGTTCAATAAAAATCCAACCAAAACAATTCATCATTCCGAAACCTAATTTAAAATCATGCTAAATTCATCAAGAAAAGTTCGGGGTCCAATAAACCTCGATGATGACCAAATGACCTCTGATCGAGATAAAATTTTAGTATGTTATTCTTGAGTCTTTCCTCTTGACAGCCAACTGTTAGAATTTAATTTGTAGCTCTCTAACTTTGTATTTTCTGTCTAGCTCTACTTGTATACGAGTTTGTATTATGTCATATTTGAGTGATGATTATTATATTTTTTTGGGCCAAAGAGAAAAGTTCCAAGACGAGAGAGAAAGTGCATATAAAAATTTGCTCAGGCCTCAATTAATTACCAAACGACCTCTGATCGGGATGAAACTTTAGTATGTTGTTCCTAAGTCTTGCCACTTGACATACAACAGTTAGAATCTGATTTGGAGCTCTCTAACTTAGTATTTTCTGTCTAGTCCTCTTTGTATACGAGGTTGTATTATATCATATTTGACTGATGATGTTTAGATTTTGTTGTGCAAAAGGGAAAATGCCCAAAAGAAAGGGAAAGTGCATATCAAAATTTTCTCCAGGCTCAATCGATGACCAAACGACCTCTGATCATAATGAAATTTTTGTATGTTGTTCCTGAGTCTTACCTCTTGACATTCAATGGTTAGAATCTGATTTGAAGCTCTCTAACTTAGTATTTTCTTTTTAGCCCTTTTTATATACGAGTTTATATTATGTCATATAATGGTGATGATTATTATATTTTTTTTGTGAAAAAGAGAAATGTACCCAGAAGAGAGAGGAAGTTCAAATCCAAATTTGCTCTAGTTTCGATCGATGACCAAACGACCTCGGATCGGGATGAAATTTTAGTATGTTGTTTCTAAATATTGCCTCTTGACATCCAACAGTTAGAATCTGACTTGAAGCTGTCCAGCTTAGTATTTTCTATCTAGCCCTCCTTATATGCGAGTTTGTATTATGTCATATTTAGGTAATGATTATTAGTTTTTTTTTGCAAAATAGAAAAAGTGCCCAGATGATAGAGAAAGTGCATATCAAAATTTGCTGAAGCCTTGATCAATTACCAAATGACCTCAGATTGGGATGAAATTTTAGTATGTTGTTCCTAAGTCTTGCTTCTTGACATCTAACGATTAGAGTCTGATTTGAGGCTCTTTGATTTAGAATTTTATTTCTAGCTCTCTTTGTATATGAGTTTGTATTTTGTCATATATTGTTGATGATTATTATATTTTTTTGTGGAAAAGAGAGAAGTGCTCAGAACAAAGAGAAAGTCCATATCAAAATTTGCTCTAGCCCCGATCGATGACCAAATGACCTCTGATCGTGATAAAATTTTTGTATGTTGTTCCTAAGTCTTGCCTCTTGACACTTAGCAGTTAGAATCTGATTTGGAGCTCTTTAACTTAGTATTTTCTATCTAGCTCTAGTTGTGTACAAGTTTGTATTATGTCCTATTGGACTGATGATTATTAGATTTTGTTGTACAAAAAACAAAAGTGCCCAGAATAGAGAGAAATTGCATATCAAAAATTGCTCCAGCCTCAATCGATGACCAAACGTATGTTCTTCCTGAGTCTTGCCTCTGAACATCCAACAGTTAAAATCTAGTTTGGAGCTCTCTAACATAGAATTTTCTATCTTGCACTCCTTATATACAAGTTTGTATTATGTCATATTTGAGTAATGATTATTAGACTTTTTGTGCCAAAGAGAAAAGTGCATGGACGAGAGAGAAAGTGCATATCAAAATTTCCTGAAGCCTCGATCGATTACCAAACTACCTTTGATCGGGATGAAATTTTAGTATGTTGTTCCTGTGTCTTGTCTCTTGACAGCCAACAGTTATAATCTGATTTGGAGCTCTCTAACTTAGTATTTTCTGTCCAGCTCTACTTGTATATGAGTTTGTATTATATCGTATTTGAGTGATGATGGTTAGATTTTTTTGTGCCAAAGAGAAAAGTGCCTAGACGAGAGAGAAAGTGCATATAAAAAATTGGTCAGGCCTCAATCGATGACCAAATGACCTCTGATAAGATTGAGATTTTAATATGTTGTTATTGAGTCTTGCCTCCTGATATCTAACAGCTAGATTTGGTTTGAAGCTCTCTAACATAAAATTTTCTTTCTAGCTCCCTTTGTATACTAGTTTGTATTATGTCATATATTGGTGATGATTATTTTTTGGGCCAAACAGAAAAGTGCCCAGAACAGAGAGAAAGTCTATATCAAATTTTGCTCTAGCCTCGATCGATAACCAAACGACCTCTAATTTAGAGCTCTCTAACTTGTATACGAGTTTGTTATACATCATATATGAGTGATGACTATTAGATTTTGTTGTAAAAAAAAGAAAAGTGCCTATAAGAGACATAAAGTGCATATGAAAATTTGCTCAGGCCTCAACTGATGACCAAACGACCTAAGATCGTGATGAAATTTTAGTATGTTGTTCTTGAGTCTTGCCTCTTGACATTTAACGGTTAGAATCTGATTTAAAGCTCTCTAACTTAGAATTTTCTTTCTTGTTCTCTTTGTATACGAGTTTATATTATGTCACATATTGGTGATAATTATTTTTTTTTGCCAAAGAGAAAAGTGCCTATAATAGAGAGACAGTCCATCAAATTTTGTTGTAGCCTCGATCGATGACCAAACGACCTCTGATCGGGATGAGATTTTAGCATGTTGTTGCTGAGTCTTGTCTCCTGATATCTAACGACTAGATTTGGTTTGAAGCTCTCTAACTTAAATTTTTCTTTCTAGCTCTCTTTGTATACGAGTTTGTATTATGTCATATATTAGTGATGATTATTTTTTTGTGCCAAAGAGGAAAGTGCCTAGAACAGAGAGAAAGTCTATATCAAATTTTGCTCTAGCCTCGATCGATGAACAAATAACCTCTGATCGAGATGAAATTTTAGTATGCTATTCGTGAGTCTTGCCTCTTGACATCCAACGGTTAGAATCTGATTTGGAGCTCTCTAATTTAGTATTTTTCTTTCTAGTCTTCCTTGTATATGAGTTTATATTATGTCATATTTGATTGATAATTATTCGATATTGTTGTGCAAAAGGGAAAAGTGCCTAGAAGAGAGGGAAAGTGCATATAAAAATTTGACCAAATGACCTCTAATCGGAATGAAATTTTAGTATGTTATTCCTAAGTCTTGCCACTTGACATCCAACTGTTAGAATCTGATTTGAAGCTCTCTAACTTAGTATTTCCTTTTTAGCCCTTTTTGTATACGAGTTTGTATTATGTCATATATTGGTGATAATTATTATATTTTTTATGCCAAAGAGAAAAGTACCCAGAAGAAAGAGAAATATCAAATCAATATTTTCTCTAGTCTTGATCGATATGCAAACTATTTCAGATCGGGATGAAATTTTAGTATGTTATTCCTGAGTCTTGCCTCTTGACAGCCAAAAGTTAGAATCTGATTTGGAGCTCTCTAACTTAGAATTTTCTTTCTAGCCCTTCTTGTATACGAGTTTTTATTATGTCATTTGTTGGTGATGATTATTAGATTTTTTTCGCCAAAGAGAAAAGTGCCTAGAAAAAAGAGAAAGTTCATATCAAAATTTGCTTTAGTCTCCATCGAAGACTAAACGACCTCTAATCGGGATAAAATTTTTGTATGTTGTTCCTGAGTCTTGCCTCTTGACTTCTAATGGTTAGAATATGGTTTGAAGCTCTCTAACTTAGAATTTTCTTTCTAGCTCTATTTGTATACGAGTTAGTATTATGTCATATATTGGTGATGGTTATTTTTTTGTGCCAAAGAGAAAAGTGCCCAGAACAGAGAGAAAATCCATATCAAAGTTTTCTCTAGCCTCGATCGATGACCAAAAAACCTTTGATTGGGATGAAATTTTAGTATGTTGCTCCTAAGTCTTGCCTCTCAACATCCAACAGTTAGAATCTGATTTGGAACTCTCTAACTTTGTATTTTCTGCCTAGCTCTACTTGTATACGTGTTTCTATTACATCATATATGAGTGATGATTATTAGATTTTGTTGTGCAAAAAAGAAAAGTGCTTATAAGAGAGATGAAGTGCATATCCAAATTTGCTCAGGCCTCAACTGATGACCAAAAGACCTCTGATCGGGATGAAATTTTAGTATGTTGTTCCTGAGTCTTGCCTCATGACATCAAACAGTTAGAATCTGATTTGAAGCTCTCTAACTTAGAATTTTCTTTCTTGTTCTCTTTATATACGAGTTTGTATTCTGTCACATATTGGTGATGATTATTTCTTTTTGCCAAAGACAAAACTGCCTAGAATAGAGAGAAAGTCCATATTAAATTTTGCGCTAGCCTCGATAGATGACCTAACGACCTCTAATCGAGATGAGATTTTAGCATGCTGTTGCTGAGTCTTGCCTCCTTATATCTAACAGCTAGATCTGATTTGAAGCTCACCAACTTAAAATTTTCTTTCTAGGTCTTTTTGTGTACGAGTTTTTATTATGTCATATATTGGTGATGATTATTTTTTATGCCAAAGAGAAAAGTGCCCAGAATAGAGAAAAAGTCCATATCAAATTTTTCTATAGCCTCGATGATGACCAAAATGTTCTTTGATCAAGATGAAATTTTAGTATGTTGTTCCTGAGTCTTGCCTCTTGACATCCAACTGTTAGAATCTGATTTGGAGCTCTCTAACTTAGTATTTTCTGTCTAGTCCTCCTTGTATACGAGGTTGTATTATGTCATGTTTGACTAATGATTATTAGATTTTGTTCTGAAAAAGGAAAACGTGCCCAGAAGAGAGGGAAAGAGCATATCAAAATTTGCTTCAGGCTCGATCGATGAACAAACGACCTCTGATCGGAATGAAACTTTTGTATGTTATTTCTGAGTCTTACCTCTTGACAGCCAATGGTTAGAATATGATTTGAAGCTCTCTAACTTAGTATTTTCTTTTTAGCCCTTTTTGTATACGAGTTTATATTATGTCATATAATGGTGATGATTATTATATTTTTTTGTGCCAAAGAGAAATGTAACCAGAAGAGAGAGAAAGTTCAAATCCAAATTTGCTCCAGTCTCGATCGATGATCAAACGACCTCGGATCGGGATGAAATTTTAGTATGTTGTTCCTGAATATTGCCTCTTGACATCCAAAGGTTAGAATCTGACTTAAAGCTCTCTAGTTTAATATTTTCTATCTAGCCCTCCTTATATGCGAGTTTGTATTATGTCATATATTGGTGATGATTATTATATTTTTTTGTGCTAAAGAGAAAAGTACCTAGAAGAAAGAGAAAGTTCATATCATTATTTTCTCTAGTCTCGACCGATGACCAAACGATCTCATATCGGGATGAAACTTTAGTATGTTGTTCCTGAGTTTTGTCTCTTGACATCCAACGATTAGAATCTGAGTTGAAGCTCTCTAACTTAGTATTTTCTATCTAGCCTTCCTTGCATACGGGTTTGTATTATTTCGTATTTAGGTGATATTTATTAGTTTTTTGTGCCAAAGAGAAAAATTCCCAGACGAGAGAGAAGGAGCATATCAAAATTTGTTGAAGCCTTGATCGATTGCCAAATGACCTCAGATCGGGATGAAATTTTAGTATGTTATTCCTGAGTCTTTCCTCTTGACATATAACAATTAGAATCTGATTTGAAGCTTTTTAATTTAGAATTTAATTTCTGGCTCTCTTTGTATACGAGTTTGTATTATGTCATATAATGGTGATGATTATTATATTTTTTGTGGCAAAGAGAGAAGTGCCCAGAACAAAGAGAAAGCCCATATCAAAATTTGCATAAGCCCCGACCAATTTAGAGCTCCTTAACTTAGTATTTTCTGTCTAGCTCTACATGTATACGAGTTTGTATTTTGTCAAAAAAGAAAAGTGCATAGAAGAGAGAGAAATTGCATATCAAAAATTGCTCCAGCCTCAACGATGACCAAATGACCACTGATCGGGATGAAATTTTAGTATATTGTTCCTGAGTCCTCTCTCTTGAAATCAAACGGTTAGAATTTGATTTAAAGCTCTCTAACTTAGAATTTTCTTTCTAGCCCTCTGTGTTTACGAGTTTGTATTATGTCATATATTGGTGATCATTATTAGATTTTTTTGTGTTAAAGAGCAGACGGGCTAGAAGAGAAAGAAAGTTCATATCAAAATTTGCTCTAGTCTCGATCGATGACCAAACTTCTTCTGATCAGTATGAAGATTTAGTATGTTGTTCCTAAGTCTTGCCTTTTCACATGCAACAGTTATAATCTGATATGTAGCTCTCAAACATAGTATTTTCTGTCTACCTGTCCCTATATATGAGTTTGTATTATGTCATATTTGGGTGAAGTTTATTAGATTTTTTTGTGCCAAAGAGAAAAGTGCCTAGAAGAGACAGAAAGTTCATATCAAAATTTGCTCTAATCCCAATCATTAACCAAACGACCTCTGATTATGATGAAATTTTAATATGTTGTTCCTGAATCTTGCCTCTAGACATTCAACGGTTAGAATATGATTTGAAGCTTTCTAAGTTAGAATTTTCTTTCTATTCCTTTTTATAAATGAGCTTGTATTATGTCATATATTGGTGATGATTATTAGATTTTTTTGTGTCAAAGAGAAAACTGGCTCGAAGAGAAAGAAAGTTCATATCAAAATTTGCTCTAGTCTCGATCGATGACCAAATGACTCTTGATAAGGATGAAATTTTATTATGTTATTCCTGAGTCTTGTCTTCTGACTTCTAACGGTTAGAATTTGATTTAGAGCTCTCTAACTTACTATTTTCTATATAGCCCTCCTTGTGTACGAGTGTATTATGTCATATTTTAGTTATGATTATTAGATTTTGTTGTGCAAAAGAGAAAAGTGCATATCAAAATTTGCTCAGGCCTCAACTGATGACCAAACAACCTGAGATCGTGATGAAATTTTAGTATGTTGTTCCTGAGTCTTGCCTCTTGACATTTAACGACTAGAATTTGATTTGAAGCTCTCTAATTTAGAATTTTCTTTCTTGTTTTCTTTGTATATGAGTTTATATTATGTCATATATTGGTGATGATTATTTTTTTGTGCCAAAGAGAAAAGTGCCTAGAATAGAGAGAAAGTCCATATTAAAATTTTTCTCCAGCCTCAACCGATGACCAAACGACCACTAATCGGGAATAAATTTTTGCATGTTGTTCCTGAGTCTTGCCTCTTCACATCCAACGGTTAGAATCTGATTTGATACTCTCTAACTTATAATTTTCTTTCTAGACCTCTTTGTATAAGAGTTTTTATTATGTCATATATTGGTGATGATTATTAGATTTTTTTTGCTAAAGAGAAATGTGCCCAGAAGAGAGAGAAAGTTCATATCAAAATTTGCTCTAGTCTCGATCGATGACTAAACGACCTCTGATCAGGATGAAATTTTAGTATGTTGTTCCTGAAACTTGCCTCTTGACATTTAACAGTTAGAATATGATTTGGAGTTCTCTAACTTAGTATTTTCTGTCTAGCCCTCCTTATATACAAGTTTGTATTATTTCATATTTGGGTGATAATTATTAGATTTTGTTTTGCAAAAGGAAAAAGTGCTCAGAAGAGAGAGAAAGCGTATATATAAATTTGCTCCGGCCTTGATCAATAACCAAACGACCTCTGATTGGGATGAAATCTTAGTATGTTATTCCTGAGTCTTGCCTCTTGATATCCAACAGTTAGAATCTGATTTGGAGCTCTCTACCTTAGCATTTTCTGTCTAGCACTCCTTTTTTATCAGCTCGTATTATGTCATATTTGAGTAATGATTATTAGATTTTCTTGTGCAAAAAAGGAAAGGCCTTAGAAGAAAAGGAAAGTGCATATCAAAATTTGCTCCATCCTCAATCGATGACCAAACGACCTCTGATCAAGATGAAATCTTAGTAAGTTATTCCCTGAGTCTTGGCTCTTGATATCCAACGGTTAGAATCTGATTTGGAGCTCTCTACCTTAGTATTTTCTATCTAGCACTCCTTTTATACGAGTTCATATTATGTCATATTTGAGTGGTGATTATTAGATTTTCTTGTGCAAAAAAGAAAAGGTCCTAGAAGAAAAAGAAAGTGCATATCAAAATTTCTTCCAACCTCAATTGATGACCAAACGACTTCTGATCGGGATGAAAATTTAGTATGTTGTTCCTGAGTCTTGCCTCTTGACATCCAATAGCGAGAGTCTGATTTGAAGCTTTCTAACTTAGAATTTTCTTTCTAGAACTTTTTGTAAACAAGTTTGTATTTTGTCATATATTGGTTATGATTATTAGATTTTTTTGTGGCAAAGAGAAAACTGCCCAGAAGAGAAAGAAATTTCATATCAAAATTTGCTCTAATCTCGATCGATGACCAAACGACCTTTGATCGGGATGAAATTTTAGTATGTTTTTCCTGAGTCTTGCCTCTTGACATCCAACGGTTAGAATCTGATTTATAGCTCTCTAACTTAGCATTTTCTATCTTGCCCTTCTTGCATACGAGTTTGTATTATGTCATATTTGGGTGATGATTATTAGATTTTTTTGTGCCAAAGAGAAAAGTGCCCAGATGAGAGAGAAAGTGCATATCAAAATTTGTTGAAGCCACAATCAATTACCAAACGACCTCTGATCGAGTTGAAATTTTAGTATATTGTTCCTGAGTCTTGCCTTTTGACATCAAGCAGTTAGTATCTGATTTGATGCTCTCTAAGTTAGTATTTTCTTTCTAGTTCTCTTTGTATACGAGTTTGTATTATGTCATATATTGGTGATAATTATTAAATTTTTTTGCTAAAGAGAAAAGTGCGCAGAAGAGTGAGAAAGTTTCTAATCGCGATGAAATTTTAGTATGTTATTCCTGAGTCCTGCCTCTTGAAATTCAACGATTAGAATCTGATTTGGAGCTCTCTAACTTAGTATTTTCTATCTAGCCCTCATTGTATACAAGTTTCTATTATGTCATATTTGGGTGATAATTATTATATTTTGTTGTGCGAAAGGAAAAACTGCCCAGAAGAGAGAGAAAGTGCATATATAAATTTGCTCTAGCCTAGATTGATGAGCAAACGACCTCTGATTGGGATGAAATTTCATTACGTTATTCTTGAGTCTTGCCTCTTGACATCTAATGGTTAGAAGCTAATTTGAAGCTCTCTAACTTAGTATTTTTTGTCTATCTCTACTAGTGTATGAGTTTGTATTATATCATATTTTAGTGATGATTATTAGATTTTGTTGTGCAAAAAAGAAAAGTGCCTAGAAGAGAGAGAAAGTACATATCAAAATTTACTTTAGCCTTAATCGATGACCAAGCGACCTCTAATCGGGATGAAATTTTAGTATGTTATTCCTGAGAATTGCCAATTGACATCCAAAGGTTAGAATCTAATTTGAAGCTCTCTAACTTAGAATTTTCTTTCTAGCTCTCTTTGTATATGAGTTTGCATTATGTCATATATTGGTCATAATTATTATATTTTTCTGCCAAAAGGAAAGGTGCCTTGAAGAGAGAGAAATTTTATATCAAAATTTGCTCTAGCCTTGATCGATAACCATACAACCTCTGATCGGTATGAAATTTTAGTATGTTGTTACTAAGTCTTCACTTTTGATATCCAACAATTAGAATCTGATTTGAAGCTCTATAACTTAGTATTTTCTATCTAGCCATCCTTGTATATGAGTTTGTATTATGTCATATTGGAGTGATGATTATTAGATTTTGTTGTGCAAAAAAGAAAGGTGCCGAGTAGAGTGTGAAATTGTAAAACAAAATTTTCTTCAGCTTCAAATGATGACCAAACGACCTCTGATCGGGATGAAATTTTAGTATGTTATTCCTGAGTCTTCCTTCCTGAAATCCAACAGTTAGAATCTGATTTGAAGCTCTCTAACTTAGTATTTTCCTTCTAAACACTTTGTTTACTAGTTCGTATTATGTCATATATCAGTGATGATTATTAGTTTTTTTATGTCAAAGAAAACAGTACCCAGAAGAGAGAGAAAGTTCATATCAAAATTTGCTCTAGTCTCGATCGATAATCAAATGACCTCTGATTAGACTGAAATTTTAGTATGTTGTTCTTGAGTCTTGCCTTTTGACATCCAACGGTTAGAATCTGATTTGGGGCTCTCTAACTTAGTATTTCCTATCTAGCCCTCCTTATATGCGAGTTTGTATTATGTCATATTTAGGTGATGATTATTAGAGTTTTTCGTATCAATGAGGAAAGTGCCGGGATGAGAGAGAAAATGCATAACAAAATTTCTAAAGCCTCGATCGATTACCAAACAACCTCTGATCGGGATGAAATTTTAGTATGTTGTCCCTAAGTCTTGCCTCTTGACATTCAACAGTTAGAATATGATTTGAAGCTCTCTATCTTAGAATTTTATTTCTAGCTCTCTTTGTATAAGAGTTTGTACTATGTCATATATTGGTGATGATTATTATATTTTTTTGTAGCAAAGAGAACAGTGCCTAGAGCAGAGAGAAAGTCCATATCAAAATTTTCTCTAGCCTCGATCGATGACCAAACAACCTCTAATCATAAAGAAAATTTAGTATGTTGTTCATGAGTCTTGCCTCATGACATCCAACGGTTAGAAGTTGATTTGGAGCTCTCTAACTTAGTATTTTCTGTCTACCTCTATTTGTACACGAGTTTGTATTTTGTCATATTTCAGTGATGACTATAAGATTTTGTAGTGCAAAAAACAAAAGTGCCTAGAAGAGAGAAAAAGTGTATATCAGAATTTGCTCCAGCCTCGATCGATGGCCAAACGACCTCTGATCATGATGAAATTTTAGTATCTTGTTCCTGAGTCTTGCCTCTTGACATCCAATGGTTAGAATCTGACTTGAAGCTCTCTAACTTAGTGTTTTCTAGCTATCCTTCCTTGTATACGAGTTTGTATTATGTCATATTTAGGTGATGATTATTATTTTTTTGGGACAAAGAAAAAAGTGCCCATAGGAGAGAGAAAGTACATATCAAAATTTGCTGAAGCCTTGATCGATTACCAAATGACCTCAGATCGGGACGAAATTTTAATATGTTGTTCCAAAGTCTTGTCTCTTTGTATTGGTGATGATTATTGTATTTTTTGTGTGGAAAAGAGAGAAGTGCCCAGAACAAAGAGAAAGTCTATATCAAAATTTGCTCGAGCCCCGATCGATGACCAAACGACCTCTGATCGTGATGAAATTTTAGTATGTTGTTCTTAAGTTTTGCCTCTTGACACCTAGCGATTAGAATCTTATTTGGAACTCTCTAACTTAGTATTTTCTGTCTAGCCCTACTTTTAAGTGAGTTTCTATTATGTTGTATTTGACTGATGATTATTAGATTTTGTTGTGCAAAACGAAAAAGTACCCAGAAGAGAGGGAAGGTGCAAATCAAAATTTGTACCAGCCTCAATTGATGACCAAATGATGTAACACCCCACTCCTGTAAGACCCGGACCCTACAACGAGGGGGCTATCCGAGTCTGTACCCCACGAGGGTGGCGTGTTAGATCACTTAGACTGTCACAAACTCATTTCTTAAAAAACAAACGCGAAAATCAAAAATCGAAAATTTTGGCCGACTTTTATTCAGAAACATTTTCACTTGCAAGAGTCGTCAACATTTTTAAATATCAATCGATTAGCCCATTCCAGAAACAAAATATATTACTCTTGGATCAATTTCTCCTGCAAACCTTTTTTCCAATCGGAAAGTTATACACAACAAAGATACTCAAAGATATAAAATACAATAGCTTGTGGAAAATACAAGTTTGTACGAAGTAATCAAATACAAAATGCAGACGCAACTGATCCCGACCACTTCTTTCACTCACATGCAGTACGTATACTCCCGTTGCCTAACGGGGTATCCTTCTGAGTCCTGAAAAATAATTGCAAATTTTGGGTAAGTTTTGCGAACTCAGTAAGTGACCATCATTGATGGTTCACCCAATCACATAAGACATAGTTTATATCGTTACACAATTCACACTTCACATTCAATACAATTTAATCCCTCATTTTATGCATATGCAGTGCACGTGAGACTCACTTTCCATTTATTACTTTGTTGTAACCGAGTGCCTAACTATCCCGTATCTATTAGATATCGGGCTCATTAATAACTGTCCAATATAGGGCTCATTAAACGTTGAGCTTGAGGCTCTGATTCACTTTTGAGCTCGAAGCTCTTTTTCACACGTTGAGCTTTAAGCTCTGATCGGTAGCTACTCTGGTCACAACTCCATTATGTTTCATGCGTTCATAAAATGAAATGCACCAATTACATATACGGATCCCTATTCATTCACATTCATATCTCATCGGGCCTTAGTTCGGCATTCAGCATTTAAGTTGTGAACACACTTTCATACATATGCAAATACACATTTAAAACACATTTGTCATCGGACCGTGGTCCGGCATTCAGCAATCATACAATGCGCACTTTAAGTACACTTAGTTCCTCTCGTTCACATACAAGCAGCACTTCAATATTCCAGCAATCATCACAATCATCGGACCTTCTGTCCGGAATCCATAATCAAGACGCATTCATATCAATATTTAGCAATCAATTAATACAAAAATCAATTA
>JANIHZ010125703.1:0-12732 GCA_027478365.1 Erythroxylum rufum | reverse complement strand
ATTATATTAAAATTTTAATTTGGATTAGTTTAATTGATTAAGATTAATTTTAAGAATTATTATGTCAACAATATTCGAATAGTGTTTTATTGATATTTTTAAAAAGATTTTTTTTGAAATATGTGAAAAGTAATACTAATGAAAATAAGGAGATTGTTGTTATTTCAAATTTATATTATCATTATTTTAGGACAAATTATATAAAATTAAAAATGATCTATTTTTATATTTTTAAAAATAATTTAAAATAACATTGGCATTGATCGATATTAAAATCATACCGTATTAGAACTAGATAACATTAGTTCTAATATTACATCGATACAATATTCCTAATATTTTTCCACCAATTGCACCCTAAGCCTAATAAATGGAACAAGTGACTGCCGACTGACTGGCGAGGGAAGGGAGGAAGCAAAGACGCGCCTACGTTATCTTCATAATGAGAAATCAGCGTTCAAAAGAAAGAAAAAGAAAAATCCCTTCTATAATAAACTAAAATCTTCCCTCCCACTCGTCGGCTCTTTTCCCGCCTATACGCTCGTCCTTAAAAATCCATCCTTCCCTCAAACCCTAATCTCAAGTCACTGCACCATACAACTACACAACCAGTGCAATACTCTTCCAACATTGTCCAAGCAAGCATGAAGCAAAGGATCAGAAGATCTCCCGAGCCCTTCCTTCGGTTTCTGAAGCCGGGGGCCCTTGCTCAACTTCGAGACTCCCGAATCAGCGCCAGATCTTACCGTCTCCCTCAGATCTCACCCGCTCCTTCTCCATCTCCACCGTCCATTCCCCAGTCCCAGCTTATCTCCATGGATGCTGCTTTTCCTTGCTTCTCCCCCATCATATACGGCCCCAGATGTCCTCGGAGGAAGAAGCTCCTGCCTGCTAAAGTAGCCCTGCTTTCTCAGTCCCCGCCCTCCGATCCTATTATTAATGTAACTGCTCATTAGATATAGACACTAGATCCCTACTATACCCCTTTCTTTCTTTTTGGTTATCCCATTCTTGTAGATTGTGTTTGTTCTCTCTTTGTTGCTAACTGTACCCTTTTTCATATCAAAATAAAAAAAAAGTCTTTGATGGAATCACTTGAATTCAATGATACCATCATTTGCATTATCTCCAATTTTAGATCTGCTTTCGACCTTAATTATTATTGATTTTCCAATTCTCTTGTCTACTCTTCATCTTAAAACTGCTCTTTATTTACTCTGCTGCTATTTTCATCATAAATTCAATTGTCATTTATGATGTCGCAAATTATTCACAAATCATATCGCTACTTAAGTTCGCATTACTTAATTTGCTCCCGTTGAATGCTTGTTAATTGCTTCATGAGTTGCATTAAGTTTAGATTATCTATTCAATACTATTTCAGCACTTCGTTATCATTGGATGCGGATGAAAGAATCACTTGACTATTGAGGAATGTAATTTAGTTGTTAAAATTGTCCGTTTGATTTCATGGAAAAAGGTCTTTCCATTTTTTGTATTGCGCGTGGATAGTATGTTTTCATATCTTGATGTTGGAAGTTATCTAGGAGATATGAGTATCAAGCTGGGATGCAAATAGATATGCCCGTAAGACATTCACTTCTATAGCTTGTGTTTTAAGTATTGTAACCTTGGTCTATAGTGGGCTTATGGCTGAAGTCACTCGTTGAACATGAATTACTCTTGATCACAAACTTTCAGGTTGGCCAGTTCTTTTATTGACATGTCAAATGCTCGAGGTTTCTTGCCCATCTGCTTATTATTCCCTACATACGGGTTGGGTTATGGAGTTTAACTCCTTGTCTAGAGTGCTAAATGTGTTCAACGAAGCTTGTTAAGTGCGTGTGCGTGATGATTTATTGTTCCTAGTTTCTTGTGCTAGTCTGGTAATTTGTCTTCTTCAAGCCTGTGAATGTTTTCTTGAAGTTATTTGGTAGCAAAGGGCTTGTGGTTGGTAGAATGGCTGGGAACTGCATGAATATGATGCAGTTGTAAGTTCCCGATTTTACCCTTTTTGATATTGATGCTGATCGACATATGTTTTGGAGTTGCCTCTGAAGAAATTTAAAAGCATACACATCTTATGTACCCCGAATTATATCTTCCTTTTGCTTTATAACATCAATTTTACTGCAATCACCTAGCATCCACTGAATGAGTTGAGTAGAAGCACCCACCTACTAGGTAAGACATGGATGTGATGTGAGTATATGGACTGCTCACTGTGGGCAACTTTTGAGGAGAGTAACTGCACATTGGTTCCGCCTATGAATTTTCTAGTAGACATGCATTAGTTTTGTGCTTTTTGTGTATTCCATGTCAGGAGATTGAATGGGAAATAGTTTCTTTTTATGTATATAAGAGTTAGGCCTGAAGAATGATGATGTATTTTAGGCCTGAAGAATGATGATGTATTGAAGTGTCATTTTTCTCTGTTTGCCAAGCAAGGACTTGAGAAGATATCAACAATGAGTGGAATATCTGTGAAGTTCCTACAGCTTTTTCTGCTTGTATGCTTTTACTTTGATTTTTTCACCCATATCTTTGAGGACTTCAAAGTTCAAATTCTGAGTTTATCAGTTGAGAGAAGTATAGGTGTCATTGAAGACTTATTCTCCTTATGGATTTGCATTTATAGATCACGTTCCCGTGTGTGGTAAGTTTCTCCCTCTTAGCTATCCCATTTTTATTTGCTATTTGGTACCTTTCTCATAATCATCAACTTAGTCTTTGTAGGCCTGCTACAGAAACGGATGTCTTAGATTGATGAGTTATTTTCTTTTCTCAATAAGATAAAAACAAGCTGGAAATTAGTTTTAAGTATATGGAATTTGTTGAAATGCTTACAAAAATGCCTTCTCTTTCGTAATTGAACAATACTTCTAGCTGAAACTTTTTTTTTAATAATATTGGAAGCGATAAATGTATGCACTCCTTACCTCATGCATCGGCCCATTCTGATTGGATTGGTAAGGATAAAGATGATAGCGCCTAAAACTTCATGAGACTTTGTGGTGGTTTTTCTCTCTGGTTTCAGCAGTTAGGTTATGTGACATCCATGACAGTAATAAACATTAGGGTAGAAGTCAAGGAGTTTCATCATAAACATCAAGTGATGCCTTTTGAAATTGTAACCTTGTTCATAAGCGTAAGATCTATATGGACGTGAAGCATGTGAGTTATTTTAGTGTTGTTATGTTCATGTAATCCCCATTGATGTATATGTAATACGTAACAGGAGTCTTAGTTATGCATCTTAGATCGAACTTCAAAGAGAAACAACAAAGAAATGTGAAAAATACTTTATTTTGGTTCCATAACTTTCTAACGATTTTTTCAAAACCGAAACGAGTACGAATCTATCGAGACTTTTATAGGAGTTGCTCACCACAACGTGTTAAAGTCTTTTTGTAGCTTTTTGAATATGTGAATCTTTGAATGGGTCAGCAGAATTTTATGTTCACGATTTGCTCTAGTAGCTACAAGAGATCTTAACATTCTATTTATAACATTTATATTGGGTCTTTCTATTACGGGCTCAATATAGGTCCGGAGCACACTAATTGGGGTTCGTTTTACTTGGTGAACTTTAACCCACTAATTTAAATCTCTTATTAAACTATTTTATTATCTTTATTCGGATCAAATATGATTAACTTAATTGATAAGTTATTAAAATTATTAAAATGCAGTTAATTATTGTCCACCTCATAGGAAAATATCAAACAAATGTGTCATGTGTGACACAAATCTAATACAATCACATATCCAATACCTCACTAACATAAATGAGAAAATGAAGTGTGACAAGCTAGGATGATACTTGAATAATCTGAATCGTATCATCTTTCTATTTGTAGGTTTCAATTTCTCTGAGCTTTACGTTAAACAACATTAAAGAAATTTATTTTCTTTTACTAAATGATAAACTGTATTAGAGAAAATCGTTTTCTCTTCCTGAATGTTAAACTATATTAGAGAAAATATGTTTACTCTTATTGAATGCTTAATCACATTAGAGAAAACCTTTATAGGATTAAACATTTATATCTTCCCTATGTCATGTCAAAATACATGGATTTACACTTTAAATTGTATGTGTCTGGTAACGTGTCGTAACACTACACAAAATAACTAAATCTAAAATTGTAACAGTGGTAAGTTTAGGTCGATTCCACATAGATTAATTATAATTACATCCCTAAATTATATGTATAAGTAAAACAGGAGGGTTTGGTTCAATGCAAATTAGAAAACAAAATAAAATTGAATATATAAAAGAAACTCAAATTAAACAACAATAAAGTGATAAAGTTAATGAATAGTTTGAAATCCGGTTCTTCAGTTTAATCTCGGCCTATGCACAATTTCACATATGTCATTGCCTTATCGCCTTCCTACCTCTCTCTAGACAATTGATCGTGAATTAACAACAAACACTGTTAATCCTGGTTTTTCCTCAGGTCATAATTATTCAAGAAGAGTCGTTAATTAATTCTAACTATTAGATAACCTAGAATAAGCTCTCTAAGTTTAATCGGACAACTGCCTTATGAGTGAGAAAAATAGATCAATCTAAGCAATAATCACATAAGTTCTGATTATTTAACCTAGGTTACGTTATTCCTAATGATATAATACCATTAGTTGCCACAAATGAATTCAAACACGACTATTACGTATCGTATTCAAAGTTCTAGCAATAGGTTCTCATAAAAAACAATCCAATAGAGCATCAAAATCATTTTTACACAATACCTTATCAATAAAAACAAGATAACGTAAACAATCCGAAAAGAGGGAAAGAAAACGATACACAACAACGATATGCCCAAATGTGCTCCTAGGCGTTGACTGTTGGGAATCATATCCCCAGATGGGAAATCCCGGTGCATGCATCACATGCATGTGGTGCGGAATAACAACAAAAATTGTTCCAGGACCTTCCCTGAACCAAGGATCTTGTGTCGGAACAGGAATCAAACCACAACGACCAAAGGAGACCGTCTCTAACGGTATCCACTCAGAGGTCGGAAAACTCAACCGAATCAAACTCTTTGATTTGGAAATAGCCAGAATAATAAGTAAAGAGTGCTAGCTTTGACCTTATTCTTGAAGAGCGACGATGAAGGATGATGTAGATTGGAGAAGACAATCCAGAGACGAGAGCTTCGGGATTTCTCAAAACCTCGTTTCTCTCTCTACAACCCCAAGAAGAAGCGTAAAACACAGAAGAGCCACAAAACACAGAAAAACTGGAGACGCATAGAAGAAGCGAAAAACATAGAAGAAGCGAAAAACACAGAAGATGCGCAAAACATAGAAGAAGCGCAAAACACAAAAGAGGCGAAAAACAGAGAAGGAGTGGAGAAACACAGAAGAACTGCAAAACACAGCAGAAGCACAAAAAACAGAAGACGCGCAAAACACAGAAGAAGCGCAAAATACAGAATAAGCGTAAAACACAGAAGATGCGCAAAACTCAGAAGATGAGAAACACAGAAGTAGCACAAAACACAGGAGAAGTGGAGAAACACAGAAGAAGCACAAAACACAGAAGATGCGCCAAACACAGAATAAGCGTAAAACGCAGAAGAAGCTCAAAACACAGAAGATGCGTAAAACTCAGAATAAGTGGAGAAATACAGAAAAAGCACAAAACACAGAAGATGCACAAAACACAGAAGAAGCGCAAAACACAGAAGATGCTCAAAACACAGAAGATGCGCAAAACTCAGAAGAATCGTAAAACACGAAAGAAGTCCAAAACACAGAGGAAGTGCAAAACACAGAAGAAGTGGAGAAACACAGAAGAAGCGCAAATCACAGAAGAAGCGCAAAACAAAGAAGAAGTGGAGAAACACAGAAGAAGCGCAAAACACATAAGAAGCGTAAAACGCAGAAGAAGCGCAAAACACAGAAGATGCCCAAAATTTAGAAGAAGCGCAAAGCACAGAAGAAGCCCAAAAAAAAGAAGAAGTGCAAAACTCAGAAGAAATGGAGAAATACCGAAGAAGCGCAAAACACAGAAGAAGCAGAAAACACAGAAAAAGTGGAGAAACAGAAAATATGTTTAAAAAAAAGAATAAGTAGAAAACACAAAAGAAGCACAAAACACAGAAGATGCGCAAAACACAGAAGATGCGCAAAACACAGAACAAGCGAAGAAACAAAAAAGCAGCGCAAAATACAGAAGAAGCGCAAAACACAGAAGAATCGCAAAACACAGAAAATGCGCAAAACTCAGAAGAAGCGCAAAAGACAGAAGAAGCGTAAAACACAGAAGAAGCGCAAAACACAGGAGAAAGAAACAGAGAAGAAGTGGAGAAACACAGAAGATGCGCAAAACACAGAAGATGGGCAAAACTCAGACGAAGCGCAAAACTCAAGATGCGGAAAACACAGAAAGAGCGCAAAACACATAAGATACGCAAAACACAGAAGAATCGCAAAACACAGGAGAAGTGGAGAAACACAAAAGAAGCGAAAAACACAGAAGATGCGCAAAAAACAGAAGAAGCGTAAAACACAGAAGAAGTGGAGAAACACAAAAGATGTGCAAAATACAGAAGATGCGCGAAACACAGTAGAAGTGCAAAACACAGAAGATGCGCAAAACACAGAAGTTGTGCAAAACACATAAGAAGTAGAGAAACACCAAGGAAGTGGAAAACACAGAAGATGCGCAAAACACAGAAGATTCGCAAAACACAGAAGAAGTGGAAAACACAGAAGAAGCGCAAAACACAGAAGAAGTGGAGAACACAGAAGAAGTGGAGAAACACAGAAGAAGCGCAAAACACAGAAGAAGCGCAAATACAAAAAGACGGGCAAAACACAGAAGATGCGCAAAATAAAGAAGAAGTGCAAATCATAGAAGAAGCAGAAAACACAGTAGATGAGCAAAACACAGAAGAAGTGCAAAACACAGAAGATGCGATAAACACAAAAGAACCCCAAAACACAGAAGAAGCGCAAAACACAGGAGAAGTGGAGAGACACAGAAGAAGCGCAAAACACAGGAGAAGTGGAAAAACACAGAAGAAGCGAAAAACACAGAAGATGCGCAAAACACAGAAGTTGTGCAAAACACATAAGAAGTGGAGAAACACCAAGGAAGTGGAAAACATAGAAGATGCGCAAAACATAGAAGATGCGCAAAACACAAAAGATGCGCAAAACACAGAAGATTCACAAAATACAGAAGAATTGGAAAACACAGAAGAAGCGCAAAACACAGAAGAATTGGAAAACACAGAAGAAGCGCAAATACCAAAAGACGGGCAAAACACAGAAGTTGCGCAAAATAAAGAAGAAGTGCAAAACATAGAAGAAGCAGAAAACACAAAAAAAGTGGAGAAAACACAGTAGATGAGCAAAACACAGAAGATGCGATAAACACAAAAGAACCCCAAAACACAAAAGATGCGCAAAACACAGAAGAAGCGCAAAACACAGAAGAAGCACAAAACACAGGAGAAGTGGAGAAACACAGAAGAAGCGAAAAACACAGAAGATGCGCAAAAAACAGAAGAAGCGTAAAACACAGAAGAAGTGCAAAACACAGAAGATGCGCAAAACTCAGAAGATGCGCAAAACACAGAAATTGTGCAAAACACATAAGAAGTGGAGAAACACCAAGGAAGTGGAAAACACAGAAGATGCGCAAAACACAAAAGATGCGCAAAATACAGAAGATTCGTAAAACACAGAAGAAGCGCAAAACACAGAAGAAGCGCAAAACACCGAAGAAGCGCAAAACACAGAAGAAGTGGAAAACACAAAAGAAGTTGAGAAAACACAGAAGAAGCGCAAAACACATAAGAAGCGCAAATACCAAAAGACAGGCAAAACACAGAAGATGCGGAAAATAAAGAAGAAGTACAAAACATAGAAGAAGCAGAAAACACAAAAAAAGTGGAGAAAACACAGTAGATGAGAAAAACACAGAAGAAGTGCAAAACACAGAAGATGCGATAAACACAAAAGAACCCCAAAACACAAAAGATGCGCAAAACACAGAAGAAGCGTAAACCATAGAAGAAGCACAAAACACAAAAAATGCGCAAAACACAGAAGATGCGCAAAACACAGAAGAAGTGCAAAACACAGAAAAAGCGCAAAACACAGAGGAAGCTCAAAAATCAAAAGAAGCGCAAAACACAGGAGAAGCGTAAAACACAGAAGAAGGGGAGAAACACAGAAGAAGTACAAAACACAGAAAAAAGTGTAAAACGCAAAAGAAGCGCAAAACACAGAAGATGCCCAAAACTCAGAAGAAGCGCAAAGCACAGAAGAATCCCAAAACAAAGAAGAAGTGCAAAACTAAGAAGAAATGGAGAAATACCGAAGAAGCGCAAAACACAAAAGAAGCAGAAAATACAGAAAAAGTGGAGAAACACAGAAGATGAGCAAAAAAAAGAAGAAGCAGAAAACACAAAAGAAGCACAAAACACAGAAGGTGCGCAAAACACAGAAGAAGCGCAAAACACAGAAGAAGTGGAGAAACAAAGAAGAAGCGAAAAACACAGAAGATGCGCAAAACATAGAAGAAGCGCAAAACATAGAAGAAGTGGAGAAACGCAGAAGAACCGCAAAACACAGCAGAAACACAAAACACAGAAGATGCGCAAAACACAGAAGATGCACAAAACACAGAAGATGCGCAAAACAGAAAAGAAGCGGAAAACACAAAAGAAGGGGAGAAACAGTGAAGTAGTGCAAAACACAGAAGATGCGATAAACACAAAAGAACCCCAAAACACAAAAGATGCGCAAAACACAGAAGAAGCGAAAAATACAGAAGAAGTGGAGAAACACAGAAGAAGCGCAAAACACAAATGATGTGAAGAAACACAAAAGAATTGCAAAACACAGAAGAAGCGCAAAACACAGAAGATGCGCAAAACACAAAAGATGCTCAAAACGCAGAAGAAGCGCAAAACACGGAGGAAGTGCAAAACACAGAAGAAGTGGAGAAACACAGAAGAAGCAAAAAACACAGAAGATGCGCAAAACACAAAAGAAGCGAAAAACAGAGAAGAAGTGGAGAAACACAGAAGAAGCGCAAAACACAGCAGAAGCACAAAACACAGAAGAAGTGGAGAAACATAGAAGAAGCGCAAAACACAGAAGAGGCGTAAAACGCAGAATAAGCGTAAAACACAGAAGATGCGCAAAACTCAGAATAAGTGGAGAAACACAGAGGCGCAAAACACAGAAGATGCACAAAACACAGAAGATGCGCAAAACTCAGAAGAAGCGCAAAAGATAAAAGATGCGCAAAACACAGAAGAATTGCAAAATACGAAAAAAGCGCAAAACACAGAAGTAGCGCAAAACATTGAAGATGCGCAAAACTCAGAAGAATCGTAAAACACAAAAGAAGGGCAAAACAGAAAAGAAGTGCAAAACATAGAAGAAGCGCAAAACTCAAAAGAAGTGCAAAACACAAAAGATGTGCAAAGCACAGAAGATGCGCAAAAGCAGAAGAAGTGGAGAAATACAGAAGAAGTGCAAAACACAAAAGAAGCGGAAAATATAGAAGAATTGGCGAAACACAGAAGAAGCGCAAAACACAGAAGATGTGGAGAAACACAGAAGAATTGCAAAACACAGAAGATACGCAAAACACAGAAAAAGCGCAAAACACAAAAGATGCGTAAAACGCAGAAGAAGCACAAAACACAGAAGAAGCACAAAACACTGAAAAAGTGGAAAAACACAGAAGAAGCAAAAAACACAGAAGATGCGCAAAACACAGAAGATGTGCAAAACACAGAAGAAGCGGAAAACAAAGAAGAAGTGGAGAAACACAGAAGAAGCGCAAAACACAGCAGAAGCTCAAAACACAGAAGATGCACAAACACAGAAGATGTACAAAACACAGAAGATGCTCAAAACACAGAAGAAGTGCAAAACACATAAGAAGTGGAGAAACACCAAGGAAGTGGAAAACACAGAAGACGCGCAAAACATAGAAAATGTGCAAAACACAGAAGATTCGCAAAACACATAAAAAGCGCAAAACACAGAAGATGCGCAAAACACCGAAGAAGCGCAAAACACAAAAGAAGTGGAAAACACAGTAAAAGTGGAGAAACATAGAAGAAGCGCAAATACTAGAAGACGTGCAAAACACAGAAGATGCGCAAAATAAAGAAGAAGTGCAAAACATAGAAGAAGCAGAAAACACAGAAAAAGTGGAGAAACACAGAAGATGTTCAAAAAAAAGAAGAAGCAGAAAACACAAAAGAAGCACAAAACACAAAAGATGCGCAAAACACAGAAGAAGTAGACAAACAAAGAAGCAGCGCAAAATACAGAAGAAGCGCAAAACACAGTACATTCGCAAAACAAAGAAGAAGCGTAAAACACAGAAGAAGCGCAAAACACAGGAGAAAGAAACAGAGAAGAAGTGGAGAAAAATAGAAGATGCGCAAAACACAGAAGATGGGCAAAACTCAGAAGAAGCGCAAAACTCAAGATGCGCAAAACACAGTAGATGCGCAAAACACAGAAGGAGCGCAAACACATAAGATGCGCAAAACACAGAAGAAGCGCAAAACACAGAAGAAGCGTCAAAAACAGGAGAAGTGGCGAAACACAGAAGAAGCGAAAAACCCAGAAGATGCGCAAAACACAGAAGAAGTGCAAAACACAGAAGAAGCGCAAAACACAAAAGAAGTGGAGAAATACAAAAGATGCGCAAAACACAGAAGATGCGCGAAACACAGAAGAAGTGCAAAACACAGAAGATGCGCAAAACTCAGAAGATGCGCAAAACACAGAAGTTGCGCAAAACACATAAGAAGTGGAGAAACACCAAGGAAGTGCAAAACACAGAAGCGCAAAACACAGAAGAAGTGTAAAAAATAGAAGAAGCGGAAAACACAAAAGAAGCGATAAACACAAAAGAATCCCAAAACACAGAAAAACCACAAAACTCAGAAGAAGCGCAAAACTCAGAAGATACGCAAAACACAGAAGATGCGAAAAACACAGAAGATGTTCAAAATACAGAATAAGTGGTGAAACACCAAAGAAACACAAAACACAGAAGAACCGCGAAACACAGAAGAAGCGCAAAACACAGAAGATGCGCAAAACACAGAAAAAGCGCAAAGCACTGGAGAATCCCAAAGCACAAAAGATGTGCAAAACACAGAAAAAGCGCAAAAACAAAGACGAAGTGGAGAAACGCAGAAGAAGCGTAAAACTCTGAAGATGCGCAAAACACAGAAAATGTTCAAAATGCAGAAGAAGCGTAAAATAGAGAAGAAGCGCAAAACAGGGAAGAAGCGCAAAATACAGAAGTTGTGCAAAATACCGAAGCGCAAAAACACAGTAGATGCGCAAAACACAGAAGAAGTGCAAAACACAGAAGATGCGATAAACACAAAAGAACCCCAAAACACAAAAGATGCGCAAAATACAGAAGAACCGCAAAACTCGGAAGATGAGCACAACTCAAAAGATACGCAAAACACAGAAGAAGTAGAGAAACACGGAATAAACGCAAAACACAGAAGAAGCACAAAACAAAGAAGTTGCGCCAAACACAGAACAAGTGCAAAACACAGAAGAAGCACAAAACACTGAAGATGTGCAAAGAACAGAAGAAGCGCAAAACACAGAAGATGCACAAAACACAGAAGAAGAGCAAAACACAGAAGATGCGCAAAGCACAGAAGATGCGCAAAACACAGAAGAAGCGCAAAAAACAGTAGAAGCGCAAAACACAGATGATGCGATAAACACAGAAGAATCCTAAAACACAGAAGATGCCAAAACATAGAAGAACCACAAAACTCAGAAGAAGCGCAAAACTCAGAAGATGCGCAAAATACAGAAGATGCGCAAAACACAGAAGATGTTCAAAACACAGAAGAAGCGCAAAACACAGAAGATGCGCAAAACGCAGAGGAAGTGCTAAACAAAGAAGATGCGCAAAACACAGAAGAACCGCAAAGCACAGAAGATGCGCAAAACACAGTAGATGCACAAAACACAGAAGAAGCGTAAAACACAGCAGAAGTGTAAAACACAGAAGAATCGTAAAACACAGAAGAAGTGGAGAAACACCGAAGAAGCATAAAACACAGAAGAAGCAGAAAGCATAGAAAAGCGGAGAAACATAGAAGATGCGCAAAACACAGAAGAACCAGAAAACACAGAAGAAGCGCAAAACACAGAAGATGCCCAAAACCCAGAAGAAGCGCAAAACACAAAAGAAGCGCAGAGCACAGAAGAAGTGGAGAAACACCGAAGAAGCGTAAACCATAGAAGAAGCGCAAAACACAGAAGATGCGCAAAACACAGAAGAAGCGTAAAACACAGAAGATGCGCAAAACATAGAACAAGTGCAAAACACAGAAAAAGCGCAAAACACAGATGAAGCTCAAAACTCAAAAGAAGCGCAAAACACAGAAGATGCGCAGAACACAGGAGAAGCGTAAAACACAGAAGAAGTGGAGAAACACAAAAGAAGCGCAAATCACAGAAGAAGCGCAAAACATAGAAGAAGTGGACAAACACAGGAGAAGCGCAAAACACAGAAAAAGCGTAAAACGCAGAAGAAGCGCAAAACACAGAAGATGCCCAAAACTCAGAAGAAGCGCAAACGACAGAAGAAGCCCAAAACAAAGAAGAAGTGCAAAACTAAGAAGAAATGGAGAAACACCGAAGAAGCACAGAAAATAGAAGAAGCAGAAAACACAGAAAAAGTAGAGA
>JANIHZ010125687.1:0-12734 GCA_027478365.1 Erythroxylum rufum | reverse complement strand
GAATTAGCCAAAATGGTCTTCTTTGAAGTTGTAGATGATCTTCTTATCTTTCCGACGCTATAAAGTTTGTAATTTTTAGAGATCGGAGTGAAACGATATGATTGTTACAAGTTGGGATGTTGCATGGAGTGTATGAGCATGACAGTTATGCTTAATGATAAGAATTAGTGATTTTGATAAATCAAATGAGATGAGAATTGAGAGTTTGATGAGGTAAGTGTGATGTTTGAGTTATTATGAAGTGAATTGGCACTAGAAGAGTTAAATTTTGGAAGATTATAAGTGTATATGATGTTAGGAAGGTTGTATGAAGCATTAAAGAAGGTTTGGAGGGGTCTTGGGAAGCCCCATGTCCATTTAACGGACTTAGAGTCCGTTTAACGGACTTTTACGGGTCAAAAAGGGCGATGAAAGGGGAAGTCTGTTTAACGGACTTTCTCGGGTGAAATGGTGCAGTTTACCCAATACATGTCCATTTCACTAACATGCACGGTAAAGATTACAATAATTGACCCCCTTGGAGGTAGAATCAGGATTTGTGGTCTTCATGAAAGTTTTATATCTCGAAGTCTTCTTTCCATATGTCCAAAAAAAAAAGCAATCCGACATTTGTGGTGAATGTTATGGCATTCGCGCCAAGAGAGGTACAAATTTATTTAAGGTATAAACATGGTCTACTCTTTTGGACATAACTCCCTCATCTGACCTCCAATTGAAGTAATTCTTAGACCAATGGATTCTTAAGACATGTATTTATCTATCATGAAAATTTGGTATCATTTGGAGTTGATTTGAGAGAGTTTGTATTAAAGTAAGTGAGAGGTCGGTTGAGAGAGCATAAATGGAGTATGAGCACATTTTGGTGTTTTGATGATATCTTGAGCAATAGAACTCCGATTGAGTTGATTCTTGATCCAAAACAAACAAGAGTCATAGAGCTATGATTTCTATGAAGAATTCAACTTGAAATTAATATTTTAAGTTTTCCAAATTCTGTTCACAAGTAGGAGAAAAGGGTTCCAAGCATGGTGACTGTTTTGTATAGGGCACACCATTGATCAAATTGTAAGTGAATTTTTGGGATGTTTTGAGAATGAAGATGAATTGGTAATGTCTAATAAGAAAAAAAAGGGCCTTCAAGGTTATATGCACGCACGCATTCATGAGTTCATTGTTTTCGCAAGCGTTGGACTTCGGAATCAAGCGGGGTCCAGCAGATAAATGAGTAAGTAAGAGAGTTAGGTTCCAGAAACGGGATCCAACACCACATCAACTACAGTTGGATCTAATAGGTGTTTTGCATCAAATGAGAGAGTCCTCTAGCATGAGAGCATAGTGGAGAGGTTGGCAACTCAGTTTTAACAGTCGATGGAGTACATAACCCAACTCCAGAATGAGATGGATTAATTCAAGGGGAGGGATAATACCTCATCGCAGTAGTCAGATCAGCCAACTTTACCACCTGTATAAGTGAATGTATTTAATGTTTTGCTACACTTAAGTTTTTGTATAAATTCTTAATTTACAGTTAATTACAATGATTACTTATTCATGTACATTTTAATTTTTTATTATATTAACAATCAGGATATTGTTTACTAATATTTATCAATTGATGTTATTTTATTTACAGAAATTAAATATACAAAAAATTAATAAGATTATGAATAGAAAACTCGGGTAGGAAGTCAGAAATGGGAGTAGAAATTTATTAAAGTTAAATTTCCTGACGGAACGGAAAATATCATTCCATCACTAATTAGTGACAAATAAATAAATCCATCTATAAGTTACTAATGGAATATTTCATTCCATTGGTAAAAATTTAGCAACTATTAATGTTTCCATTGGTAAATTTAGCGACAAAACATGTATATCCGTCGATAACATTAACGACAGACATGCGATTTACCGTCGACAAATTCACCGATAGAATAATGGGATTCCATCCTCAATGTAGCGATGAAATTCTATAAATTTGTCGATAAATTAACTTTAACTTACAGGTGAAAGTTCAAAATTCTGTTGCCATTGGTACTTATGGATACATAAGCTTCCGTCGCTAAATTTACCAACGGCCATTTCTCCAGCATTTCTTTCCATTTTTTTCTAACAGAAAAGCTTTATTTTTCGTTGGTATTTTTTGTCGCAAAACACTTTTTTTCTTGTAGTGACCACTCTGTACCCTTAGCCAATATAACATGCCCTAAAACTATACCTTGGTCTACCATAAAATGGCAATTTTCCCAATTAAACACAAGGTTAGTTTCAATGCATCGTTCTAAGATAAGAGTAAAACTCTCAAGGTATTCGTCAAAGGAAGAACCATAAAAACTAAAGTCATCCATAAGTACCTCTGTGATCTTCTTAACATACTCAAAAAAATACTTACCACGCATCATTAAAACATGGTGGGTGCGTTGCATATTACAAATGGCATTCTTTGGTACATAAATGTACTGAATAAGAATATGAAGGTGGTCATTTCTTGATCTCCTGGTGCGATCGATATTTGAAGATAACTTGAAAAGCCATCTTGAAAATAATAATACCCATAACTAGCCAATCTCTTAAGCATTTAATCAATTAAGGGAAGGCAAAAATGGTCTTTACGAGTTACTGAATTCAATTTCTTATAATCAATACAAACTCACCACCAGGTTTACACTTGGGTAGGAACCAACTCACCTTTATGATTGGTCACAACTATGATTCCAGACTTCTTTCAAACTACCTAAGCAGGACTTACCCATTTACTGTTAGAGATCAGGTAAAAAAACCCCAGCATTAAGAAGCTTCGACACTTCCTTCTTCACGACTTCCATCATCAGAGGATTTAGCCTACGTGGAGCTTGCCTTATGCACTTGGCATCTTTCTAAAAAATACGATGTATGCATATAGAAGGGCTTATTCCTTGGATATCTGGGATCATCCATCCGATCACCCTCAACATTTGAACTAACCTATCTTATTGATCTGAAGTCAACTTCACGAAAATGATAATTAGGAGAGTCTACTTATCTCCCAAATAAGCATACTTGAGGTCTTTGGGTAATGGCTTTTGTTCCACTTCAGGTGCCTACACATCATAAGGTAATAACTTTTGGTAAGAGTTGGGTAAATGCATGGAGGTCAAATCATATCTTTTTGGAGAGTGCTCCAATAATTCCAAGGTAGCTGCCACTTCAATCAGCTCTTCCCCCATTTCAACATCATTATTGCCTTTTGATTCTATAAGCGCAAACAAAACTATTTCTAAATGATGTTTGCAACTCAATTTAAATATTTCCTGCACCAGAGGATCAATCAAATCAACAGAGAAAACATAATGATCATCACGAGGATGTTTCGTGGCATCAAAAATGTTAAAATGAATCACTTCCCCATCAAATTCCATCGTAAGGGTGCCCTCATGAACATTTATCTTAGTTTGAGTCATATTGAGAAATGGTCTCCCCAATAAGATATGTATTGGATTGTACAAAGTGTCATCATTCATATCAACAATATAAAAATTCACAGGAAATACTAACCTTTTCACCTACACCAAAACATCCTCAACCACACCATCAGGGTAAGCGTTAGTGTAGTCAAATAATTGTATGATAACACTTGTTTCCTTCAAAGGGCCCATATTCAAGGGATCATAAATTGAATGAGGCATAACTTTAATTGAACCTCCCAAATCCAACATAGCTCTATTAATCACAACGATACCAATTTTGTAGGAAATAGTGAACATACCTAGATCCACACATTTTGAGGGCTTCTTCTTCTTAAAAACCGTAGACATAGCCTCACCCATCATCACCTCTCACCTTTCTTTTATGCGTACATAGTTTCTTAAGGAATTTTGCATACCTAGATACTTGCTTAATTGCATCTAGCAAAGCAATGTTCACTTCCATCTTACGGAAAGTCTCTAATATCTCCTTGTCTTTCTCCGCTTTGTTCAGTCTTGCCAATCTGCTAGGAAAAGATGGAGGATTAGTATTAATGATATTAGGTATTTCGATGTTTACCTTTGTGCTAGATGAGGGGTTTTCTTCCTTTTCCAGCTCCTTCTCAATTTCTTCTTCATTTGCAATCCTCAATGAGGTCTTCTTGGGGTTCACCTCAGGTGAGATGGTAGCTTTCCTTCACTTTGTGATTTTATACAGTTGATCCTTAGTTCCATTTGACCCATTTGGTTTTCTATGTTCTATATGCTCAATTTGACATCCTGTTGAAATTGAATAGTGTTAGCGATAAGAGTATTGAACAAGTCTTCAAGAGATGTACCTAAATTGGAAAAAGAAGTTTATGGCCTTGGTTAGAATTGTTGTGCTCCTTGTGGCTTATTCTAGAAGTAATTTTTCTACCTATTCCCCTATAACTCAATTTAGGATGATCCCTCTAACCTGGGTTATACGTCTGAGAGTATGGTTTGTACCAATTAGGAAAATACCCTCATATAGCATTCACGTATTCTATCTTTCCTCTTGCAATGTCGGACACTCATCAATTGGATGGCTCATGTTTGAACATATTTTGCATGTCTGTACCTGTTCTTGTCCAACTGCAATTTTTCAAACAAAAGACGTTAGCTCATCTAAACAATGTTTGATAGATAAAGTACTTACCTTGTTTATTTGACAAATATTGTTACGAGTGTCAAATTGTTGGGTATTAACGGCTATGCGCTCAAGTAAAATCCTGGCTTCGATGGGAGTCTTCTCACACAGTTCCCTACCACTTGCTGCATCAACTAGACTCCTGTCTATCAGTAGCAATCCTTCATAGAAATACTCGATAAGAAGTTACACTGGTATGTTGTGATGGGATGACTAGCACACAACTTCTTAAAGCACTCACAATATTTATAAAGGGATTTTCCATTATGTTACGTTATGCCATTGATTTCCTTCTATATACTTGTTATCTTTGATGTGGGAAAATATTTTTCAAGAAATATTCACTTCATCTCTATCCAAGTGTTCACACTCCTAGCAAGTAAATCAAACAACCAATCCTTTACTGCATCTTTCAATGAGAATGGGCAAGCCCTTAACATGATTTGCTCGTCTGTCACCCCTAGAGGCTTCATACTCAGACATACCACATCGAGCTTGTTGAGATGCTTATGTGCATCCCTACTTACAAGAGCATGAAAATTAGGCAACAAATGTATTAACCCAAAATTAAGCTCAAAAGTAACGTGCTGAAAAAAATTAGGAAAAGTAATGCATAAAGGCCTTTGGGTTAAGTCTGGTGTAGCTAACTCCGTTAACGTTCCCGGATTTGCCATTTTTCTTCGAATTCACATTCTAGTTCTACTTCTAGATCTATTCTTGCCTTCTTTTGTAATCTCCGTACTATTTTGTCAATCTTTAAGTCAAGTTATGTAGGTTATCTATGAGGAGATCTTGTCACTACCATACACCAACACTAAAAAACGTTTAAAGATCAATAAATAACTAAAAGAAATGATTAAAAACAATATATACATAAAACACCAACTAAAATTAAAAACAAAAATTAAATCACTACACTCCCCGTTAACAACGCCAAAATTTGACAACCTGTATTAAGTGCACTGCAAAATTTACCTTACTTGGCACACTAAAAATTTGTAACTATGGTGAGTCGGGATCATATCCATAGGGAATGTTTAGTTAATTCTCATAATGAAAATAATCGATGCGAAGGAAATAAAAGTGGTTGTTTTGAGTTGATGTAATCAAGAAAACTAATTTAAAATTAAAATAATGCAAACAATTTATCGAAAATAATCAAAAGTGAAAAAGTTTCAAATATATGTAAAACTTGGTTCTTGGATCAGTCTCAACCTACACATAATTAAACACATTTCACTGTTATAATGCTTTCATATCTCTCCAAGGACCATTGATCATGGGCTGAAAACACGTTTTACTAATCCCGATTGTCCCTTAGGTTATGATTAATTAAGAGACGTTCATTAATCAAACCTAACTACTGAATAACCTAGAATACACTCTCTAGATTTCATTTGGTAGCTGCATTATGAAGTGAAAAATGAGTCAATGTAGGTAGTTACCTCACAAGCTTAGGTTATGTTACCTAAGTTACGTTGTTCCTAATAATTCAAGGTTATTAGTGAGTACTAACAAATCCCAAACATAATAATTACAGATTGTAGTCAAGATTCTAGCAATGGATTCATAATAAAACAATCCAATGAATGCATTATGATCATCTTTACAATACCCAAATCATTCAACATAGAACAACAATAACAATCTTTAAAGAGAGATTCAACATTAAACAAAGAGAAAATATGCTTAACAGTGACTCAGGCATCAATTTCACCTTTGAACTAGTATTAGAAAGCCTAGCTCTCCATCTTCTCATCGGGTCTCTAAGAAGTAGCTCTCTTTGTTGCCTCTATCGTCCTAATATCCCAAAAAATGAAGAATAAATGAAGAACGAACTGTTTCCATTGTCAACAAAATGTATTTACAGCAAAAACTAGGTTTTTGGGTGAACTGGCAAGAAGTCACACCAGTGACTTCTGAGTCACGGTCGTGACTAGCTCTATGGGAGGCTCATGTCCATGAGTCATGGTTGCATAGGCAAGACATGGGTGTCATGCCAGTGCGATGTGAGCACGACCTTGGGACTTTGAAAGCCAAATGGAGCCAAAGATGAGCTAGTAATGTGTGAGGGACCAATAACAAGATCAAGAACTAAGAAGTTTAAAGAAGTGCTTCAATCCTACATAGGCAAAATTGTAGATGGCATGGAATCTCAAGAGACAACGAAGGTCAATGGCATCGTAACTATTCAAGTTGGGCAGAATGTGCAAGAAGACTTTCATTTTTATTTAATTAATTATTTTATGTTAGAAGCATAACTTTCGACAACCCACTACATATGTCTTAGGATTATTTAAATTTTTTAGGCTTAATGGGGTTGTATTTTAGAAATATTAGTTTGGGCTTTAATTATTTCGATGAGAGGCCCATGTTTAAAGGCCATTTACGTAGTTAGGGTTTCTTTCTTTTTAAGGGGTGTAAATACCTCAATAAACATTGTTTAGGGTAAGATTGGATGAATAACAAATTCTATAAAGGAGGATTTCTTATATTCTTCTATTGCATCAAGAATATAATTCTTGTCAAGGTAAACGCTTGTGTTGAATTTCTATTCTTATTTTCAAATCAAACTTATTATATGTGTTTCTTTTCATATAATCGATTGGGGTTTCATTAGGGTTGGGGATTTTGTCTTGCTCATGTTCTATCCAAAGTGTGTGTTTAAGGGGTTATGAGTTCTTTAGCTTTGACGTTCCACATCATTTGGTATCAAAGCTTAGATTAAGATAAATTATTATTTATTTTGTGTTTATGTGCTGTTATTACTATTATTTTTCATTGGAATTCAAAATTAGGGTTCATCTTGTTATTTTGTTTTTCTAAAAAAAAAACAGTAGCTAGAAAAGAATAAAATAGTTGCTAAAAAAATTAAGAAAATGAAAAAAAAAACAAAATTCCTAGCATTAAAGAGACGAAGCAGCTGCCGATTTTAAAAAATTAGTTGCGAAAAAAATAAAATAAAAGGACAAATTCTATCTTTGGGGTTGATGTGATTACAGGACTTCCTTTTGTTTGTTTCCTATTTTCTTTAAAGTCTTTACATCTTTGCATCCAAGTTGATTTTTCCATTAGGAAATTTCAATTTCTACATTTTTTCATTAGTATTGTCATTATATTTCATTCTAAGTCTCTTTTTTTTTTCTCTATTGAGTGAAACACAAGTGGAGTGCCATCTCTTGAGTGTAAACTTAAAAGAATAGTGTTAGCCAATCTTGGGTGAAACATGAGTAGAGTGCCATCCTTTGACTAAAACACGTAAGGGTGTGATTTGTGAGGTTATCTTTTTATTGCTGACCATTTTTTTCCTACAACTTCTTGTTAAAAGAATGGCCAAAAGAAGGGATGGAAAGGATACATTGCATGAGGAGGATGACAATGTGCCTAGTTTGAAAGTGATGTATAAGGCATTCATGAATGAGTTCAAGAAGATATCTACAAGGATGGATGGGATGGATGAGAGAATTAATGAAACCAATAGAATCCAAAATCGTAGTAGATCAATTGATAGTCATGAGGAAGAATTAGAAAGAGCGTATGACGAGTATGAGATGAAGTGCAATCTATAAGGGATAAAGTAAGGAGGGAAGAAGGATTGGAGAGAAAAGATAGCAACATTAATGCCATAAATATGAAGATTCCGTCCTTCAAAGGTAGGAATGATGCTGAAGTGTACTTGGAATGGGAAAGAAAAGTGGACATGATTTTTTCTTATCACAACTATTCTGAAGATAAGAAAGTGAGATTGGTAGCATTGGAATTCTCTTATTATGCATTAGTTTGGTGGGATGAATTAGTAAGGAATAGGGAACCACCTATATCCACAAATGAAAAGAGTGATGAAGAAGAGGTTTGCACTGCCTTATTATTATAGTGAGTTGGACCAACAATTACATAGACTCATACAAGGAACTAGATTAGTAGAAGATTATCACAAGGAGATGGAGATACTATCGATTAAAGCTAACATAGAAGAGGAGGAAGAGGTGAAAATGGATCGGTTTATAGGTGGATTGAATAGGGAAATTATTGATGTGGTTGAGTTGCAACGTTATGTAGAGATATAGGACTTAGTGAATATTGCCATGAAGGTGGAGAGACAAAAAAGACAAAGAAGGGCAGCTAAGTCTTTCTCAAATTCCAGTGGTAAATGAAATCCAAAATGGAGCAAAAATGAAGATAAGGAAAGGGAACACTATTTAGATTCCAAAGAGAAAAGCAATGAGTCAAAAAAGGAAAGGATAAGCGTGCTTTAATTCAAAAAGGTATTACTGACCAATCCTCTAAACCTTCTAAACATAGGGATATTAAATGCTTTAAATGTCAAGGGCGTGGTCATTATGCATTTGATTGTCCTAATAGGAAGACTATGTTTATTAAGGTGGTGAATTTATTTCTGAGTTTGATGATGGTAATGAGTTTGATGGTAGTGATTTGAGTATGCCACCTTTAGAAGATTATTCTGATTTTGGTGAGAATGTTGAATATGTTGTGAAGGGTGAATCTTTAGTTGCTAGATGTGCATTGAACTTGAATGTGAAGGAAGATAGCCTAGAACAAAGGGAGAACATATTTCATACAAGATGTTTAGTAGGTGGGAAAGCTTGTAGCATGATTATAGATGGGGGTAGTTCCACTAATGTGGCTAGTATTACTTTGGTAGAAAAGTTGGAGTTTAAATGTTATAAACAACCTAATCCATATAGGCTACAATGGTTGAATGAAAGTGGTGAAGTCAAAGTTACTAAGCAAGTAATTGTTACATTCTCTATTGGTAGATACGTGAATGAAGTTGTGTGTGATGTCATGCCTATGAAAGTTGGTCACATATATTTAGGTAGGCCATGGAAATTTGATAGGCATGTTATGGATGATGGGTACATTAATAGGTATTCTTTTATTTGTAATGGGCGGAAACTTATCCTTACTCCTTTATCACCCAAAGAAGCATACCTTGAACAACTGAAAATTCAATAATTAATAAGTGGGGATTCAGGTAGTAAGGTGAAAAAGAAAGAAGAGAGCAAAGAGGCCAGGAGAGAAAAGAATAAAATTAAAGGGCCAATGGTGAGTGACTACACAAGTGAGGAAAATAAAGTGGGATGTGAAGGAGAAAAAAAGTTAGTGAGTGAAAAGAAAGAAAAGAAAGTGAAAAGTGAGCAAAGAAAAATTGAAAGGAGTGAAAAAGTTAAGACACAATGATGTTTTTACATAAAAGAAAGAGAGTTAAAGAGTGCATATTTAGGAAAGAGAGCTTTAATCTTGATTCGGTTTAAGGAAACTTTGTTTACTAACACTAACCTTAACCCAAGTTTGTTTAGTGTGTTTGTGACCTTGATGTAGGATTATGATGATGTTTTCCCTAAAGAGGTACACTATGATTACCAACTTAAAGAGGGATTGAGCACCAAATTGACTTGGTACTAGGAGCTCAAATTACTAATCTTCTAGCTTACCGAAGCAATCCAGAGGAGATAAAGGAATTACAAGGGCAAGCAGAGGAATTGCTCAAAAAGGGGTATGTGAGGGAGAGCTTGAGTCTTTATATTGTGCCATTTCTCTTAGTGCCAAAGAAATATGGAACTTAGAGGATGTGTGTGGACTATAGAGCGGTCAACAAGATTTCTCTAAGGTATTGTCATCCTATTCCTAGATTAGATGATATGATAGATGAGGTGTATAGTGCTTCCATATTCACTAAAATTGATTTAAAAAGTGGCTATCACCAGATAGGATAAAAGAAGGTGATGAATGGAAAACTGCATTTAAGACCAAATGTGGATTGTAGGATTGGTTGGTTATACCTTCTATCTTATCTAATGCATCTAGTATTTTCATGCGCTTAGTGAAACATGTTTTGTGTCAATTCCTTAGTAACTTTATGGTTGTTTACTTTGATGACATATTGATTTACAGTAAGAACTTAAATGATCTTGTTAGGCATGTTAAGGATATTTTGGATGTGCTTAGGAAAGAGAAGTTGTATGCAAACCTTAAAAAGTGTTATTTTTGCATGGATAAAGTTGTCTTCTTAGGATTTATTGTAAGTTCTAAAGCAGTTGAGGTTGACTATAAAAAGGTGAAATTTATCGTAGAATGGTTGACACCTAAGTCAGTTAGTGAGGTTAGGAGTTTCCATGACTTAGTAAGATTTTATAGGCGATTTCTTAAAGATTTCCCTACTATTACCACTCCATTGAATGAAATTGTTAAAAATAATGTTGGTTTTAGATGGGAGAAAGAAAAAGAAAATGCATTTACTACTTTAAAGGAAAAATTATGTACTGCATCTATTTTGTGTTAGCCTAATTTTTCCTAGAGTTTTGAAATTGAATATGATGCTTCTGGGATTGGTATAGGGTCCAGTTTGATGCAGGAGAATCGTCCCGTAGTGTATTTCAATGAGAAGTTGAGCGGATCAGTTTTAAACTACTCCACTTATAATAAAGAGCTTTATGCCTTGGTGAGAGCTTTTGAAGTTTGGGAACATTACTTGCTGCCTAAAGACTTCGTGATACATAGTGATCAATAATTTCTTAAGTACTTGAAGGGACAAGGGAAATTGAGCAAAAGGCATGCAAGTTGGGTAGAGTATCTTGAAATATTTCCGTATGTGATTAAATACAAACTAGGTAAGGAAAATGTTATGGCTGATGTTGGGCCCTGTTTCCGGAGCCCAACAATTCGGAGTCATAAAACGTGAGTGTATTACCCTATAGGGTATTTCAATGAACCCTCACTTTTTTTCCATCAATCTTTGTGAAATCAACACCAAAGGCTATAAGTTTTTGTGAGGAGATAGGAAAATGTGTTAGGAATCTACTGGTTTAAGAATCACTTCATTCGAAGGTCGGATGATGAAGTTGTGGCCAAAAGAATCAAACATGATTATGTCCTCAATCATATTATACCTGTTTTGGGACAATTGGTATAACTTTCGCTATAGATATCAGATTAAGGTCATCTTAGGACGGTTTCAAAGAAGATTTCTAGATCTAGAACATTTGTGAAGACTCCGAAGAGAGATTTTTCCAGCTAGAGCAAAATATCAAATTTATGAAAGTGTACAGTGTATGTCTGTTAAATGGACAAACACCTCTACCTAACAGACATACACAGGGTCTAGAGTGTTTTCCAATCCCGTGAAGGTCTGTTTAATGGACCTAATGTCCATTTAATGGACATGGACGAGGATAGGGGTCCTTCTAGACCTGAGAACGTCAGTTTAATGGACCTATTGTCTGTCTAACGGACATAGGTGAAACCTGAGCCCCTCCAAAGCCTCTCCAATGGTTCCTACATCCATTCTAACATCATTTTCACTCATAATCTTCAAAAATTCACCTTTTCTAGTGCAATATCACTTCATGTCAATTTAACCACCAACTTTGTTTCATTAAACTATAGTTGTCCTGTATATACAACCTATGCAGTATCACCAACCTATAGTAATCATATCTCTCAACTCCGATATCCAAAAATTTCATACTTTATATTGTTAGAAAGCTAGAAAGATAAGCTACAAAATCCAAGAAGACAACTTTGTCTAATTCATCCTAGATTAATACAGTTTTTCCCTTGAAGTCAGAACACAATTTCTACACATATGGAAAGATTGAAAATGCAATGTAAAGACTTGGAAAGTCATGAGCAAAACATAATGTGTATATATTTCATTAACCTCAAAAGGTAAGAGTTTACAAAGCTTTAGGTACATATCAACATACACATCAATAACTTAATACATATACAAATAGATGCTCAATGTTTGATATGCTTATAAAGCTATCCAAAAGTCTAGTCACTAACTTAGTTACAAAAGTCTCTAACTGTAACATCCCACTACCATAAAGCAAATACCCGAATATCTGAAGGACATTTAAGTACATACCTTATGATAACGGTATGTTGGGGCAAATCAATCCGATATACACATGGCAATCTAACTATCACATGGCATCATCTAACAACCTCGAAAATCACAAATTTGAAAACCATTCATTCATCAAGTTTACACTGAAATCTCCAAACGAATATTTACACAACTTATACAAAAATCTAGAAGTTCAACAAAAACTAAAGCTAGAAAACTCCTGGTGTCAGCTGACAGACCTCTGAGC
>JANIHZ010125628.1:0-12743 GCA_027478365.1 Erythroxylum rufum | reverse complement strand
CTTAGCCTCTTCAGGCTATCTGTATCACTATCAGTATTTTGAACTTGTTACAATAACAAAATAACGCTCAGTATTTTCTCACAGAACTTCGTCACAATCAGTCTATTTCTCTGTGTACGTGTGTCTGTATATGTATCAGTCTCTTGCTACAATCTTCAACTTCGACCTCTTATTTATAGTCTCCGTCTCCAACTGCTTCTTGATAACTGCTTCTTGATTCTTTAAAGAAGCGGTTATTCCGTTCCACTTTCGCTTCCGTCTGCTTTTTCTTCCATCTACTTTTGCTTCGGTCTGCTTTTGCTTCGTCTGCTTTTTTCTTTCGTCTGCTTTTTTCTTCCGTCTGCTTTTACTTCGTCTGCTTTTCTTCGTCTGCTTTTTCCTCCGTCTACTTTTTGGTTCCGTCTGCTTTTTTGCTTCCGTCTACTTTTGCTTCGTCTGCTTTTGCTTCGTCTGCTTTTTCTTCCGTCTGCTTTTTGCTTCCGTCTGCTTTTGCTTCGTCTGCTTTTGCTTCCGTCTGCTTTTCTTCCGTCTGTTTTTTGCTTCCGTCTACTTTTTCATTTTGTTTGCTTGTCATCAAAACTTAATATTTGTAAAGTCATTTTGACTTAACAATAATTAGTTAGTCAATCAAAATTGTAACTATCCTTAAGTAGCTTTTCACAAGAAGTCATGCTATTCATAAAGATCAGTAGGATTTATTAAACAACATACTATTTTTGTTAATTTTCATTAACATAAACCTAACCTTTTGACACGAAGGCAAATATTTGTGATGAATGTCCCCCTGTTACTCAACTAGATCATATTTTTTTAAGCGGCTTAGTTGGAATGTCATTATAGCCTTTCGATGCAAAGGTGAACATTTTTTATGAATGTCCCCTGGCTACTCAGCTATATCACATTCTCAACTGGCTACTAGCTCTATTTATAATCCGATATGTTTAAAAAAGGGCCAGCGGAATAGTTATTTATTAAATAAAGATATACTTTTTTTCTTTTTAAATATTTTTTTTGCCTACCTCATTTCTTTAGCTAATCATTCTCATGGAAAATACTAACGATGCTACTTATTTGATTGATCTAAAATTATAAATGAATGTCTCAAATTCCTAGGGTAAACGAACTAACATCATATCCTAATTAACATGCATATTTAACTAAAGCAACTTAGGACACTAATTTCACATGCTAATAAATCTTAACAACATAAAAGACTATGTTCAAAGCTAAATTGATTCTGTTAAGTCCTAGCCATTGACACATTCACACAACTCACATAATGCAAACCTAAACAAAACTAACATATAATATACAAAATTCACACTCAAAATAAAACATATAATGCATATAACACAACCCTTCCCACACTTGGACAACACAATGTCCTCAATATGAGAAGGCAAAATAATAGACAAGATGGGAATCAAAATAGAATAATACAAAAACATAAGAACAAAATAAAGATAGAAATGAAAAGATAAGGGTTAGAGTATAAGAACCCGTTATGGCGATTGAGGTGATGAGGGCGATGGTATTTGAAATCAACTGCGCTTGACGCCCAAAATTGTCGCCCTATCTTAAAATCTTTTAAATGAATAAGCGAGTTAGCAATCCAAACCATTTCACATCATTAAAAACTTAAAGGTTTCTTTGTTTGCAATTTTCAATTTGAGGGCTCTACGGGAGAATATTTGGGTGACCATAAACAGTCCACTCCATCTTGATTTAAGTTTTCCTAGGAACAACCTCAACGTCGAATTGTATAGCAAAACTGCATCTCCCACTTTGAATTCCTTCTACTTAAGATGAAAGTTGTGCCATCTCTTCACCTTGTACTTATATAGTTTGGCATTTTCGTACGCATTGCAATGAAACTCTCAAGTTCATTTAGTTGTAGAAGTCATTTCTCACCCTCTTGCTTCCAATCAAAATTTAAATCCTTCATTGCCCAATATGTTTGATGTTCTAATTCCATAAGCAAATGATAAGCTTTACCATATACGATTCAGAAGGGCATCGTTCTGATAGGTGTTTTAAAAGTAGTTCAATAAGCCCATAAGACATCATCTAACTTTAATGCTCAGTCCTTCCTAGAATTATTCACTGTCTTTTCTAGAATTTGTTTGAGTTCCTGGTTCACAACTTCCACTTGTCTACTCGTTTGCGAATGATAAGGAGTGGTAACTTGAAGGTGGACTCCGTATCTTTTTTGGTGAGTATCAAAAGATTTGTTATAAATATGTGTTCTTTGCATCACTTGTTATTGTTCGTGGCACTCCAAATTTGTTTAATATCCGCTTGATAAATTTCTATACAACTTTCCAATCATTAGTTGTAGATGCGACAGCTTTGGCCTAGCAAGATATGTAGTCCACTCCCACTAAAATGTATGTGTTTCCTATAGAGGGTGGGAAAGGAACCATGAAGTTGATGCCCCACACATCGAAGACTTGGAGTTCTAAGATGTTGGCTAAAGGAATCTCATCTCTTTTGGAGATGTTACCCACTCTCTAACAATGATCACATTGTGCCATGAAAGATTGAGCATCCATAAATAAATGTGGCCAATAAAATCCACACTCAAGTACGTGAGCTATTATTTTGTTTGCCCCATAATGGCCAGCATACTGTGCTTTGTGACATTGTGTTAATATATCCAACATCTTGTCCTCTAGCACGCATCACCTCATCAGCCCATCGTCACAAGTTTTATATAGGATTGGCTCGTCCTATAAATATCGGGTGCATTTATGCAAGAATCGTTTCCTCTATTGATATGATAGGTTAGAAGGGATCTTACCACTAACAACCAAGATAAAATATCTATGAACTATGGTGTCGCCATGCTATCGACAAGAATCAGGGTTTCATCAGGGAATATATCATCACATTTCCCTCCTGCCAGAAGTGACAAATGGTTCGCGACCACATTCTTCACTCCCTTCTTATCTCTTATTTCTATATCAAACTCTTGTAAGAGCAACACCCATCAAATAAGTCTTGGCTTTGCATCCTTTTTAGCAAACAAATATTTAAGCATAGCTTGATTGGTAAATACGATCACTTTAGAGCCCAAAAGGTACGAACGAAACTTATCACATGCATACACCACTGCAAGTAATTCTTTTTTTGTGGTGGTGTAGTTTGCGTAGTAAATTGCATGCAACTTTTTATCCTTTCTTTAACCTATCACACAATCTATAGCTTGGTCTCTTGCATCGCACATGACCTCGAATGGGAGTGTCCAATCAGGTGGCACTAAAATTAGGGTTGATGTTAGTGCCTCCTTTAATTGATTGAATGCAGAAGAACAATTATTACCAAAAAGGAAAGGCACATCCTTAACTAACAAGTTTGTTAAGGGTCATTTAATTTGCGAGAAATCCTCAATAAAGTGACAGTAGAATCTAGCATGGCCTAAGAATGCCTGGACACCCTTGACATTGATTGGAGGTGGAAGTTTTTCTATAACCTTTGTCTTCGCTCTATCCACTTCAAAGTCTTGGTGCGAAATTTTGTGTCTGAGCACTATCCCCTCTTGCACCATAAAGTGGCACTTCTCCCAATTCAACACTAAATGTGATTCTTCACATCTTTGGAGTGCCTTGTCCAAATTGGTTAGACGCTTCTCAAAAGATTCTCCAAAGACAAAAAAATCATCCATGAAGATTTCCATAATATCTTCAATCATGTCCACAAAGATAAACATCATGCACTTTTGAAATATAGCCGAGGCATTGCATAACTCGATCAACATTTGTCTGTACACAAAGTTACTATAAGGATATGTGAACATAGTCTTTTTTTATCCTCGAGGTAGATGAATATCTTATTGTACCACGAGTAACCATCTAAAAAGTAGTAAAATGAGTGACTCGCCACTCTTTTTATCATTTGATCTACGAATGGGAGAGGGAAATGGTCCTTAGTCAACTTGTTGAGTTTACAATAGTCTATGCACACTCTCAATCTTGTGACTATTCTTGTTGAAATTAATTCTCCACTTTCACTTTCCATTACAGTCATTCCACCCTTCTTTGGTAAACATTGTACCGAGCAACCCATTCACTATCAGATATTGGGTATATGATACCCACTTCTAAAAGCTTTACTACCTCCTTTTTTACTACTTCCTTCATAACGTTGATGTTCCCTCACAACTTTGCTTCCTTCTTCAAAGTTTATCCTATGCATACACACATTTGGGCTTATACCTTGAATGCCAAATAATTTCCATCCCATAGCCTTCATCTGCTTCCTAATAATCTCAACCTCCCTACTTTCTTATTCCCTATCTAATTGATTGGAAATGATGATGGGTAGAATTTTACCTTTACCTAGAAAGGTGTATCAGAGATGTGTGGACAAAGGCTTAAGCTCTAGGGTTGGTGATTTCTCTGTGGATGGTGGTATGGGTGGTTCAGTTCGCACTAATATTTCCTGATGGGTCTAAACACCCGACTCCACCATTTCAACATTTCCTTCAAACTCAGCTTTGTTAGCCTTTTCAGCTTTATTGTCTGTCTCCACTTCTACTAATTTAACTTCTGCAAAGTAGCTTCTTACTTGTTCTTGTAAACTTCATATGTAATGTCAATCTTCATGCAACCATTGCTTTCCTTTGGACTCTTCAGTGCCTTGTTCATATTGAACTCCACTTGATATTTAGCAACCTAGAGGGTCAATTTACCTTCATAAATATCAATTAATGTTTTACCTATGTTCATGAAAGGTTGTCCAAGAATTAGTGGACAGCTCTTATCTTCTTCGAAATCAAGAACAACAAAGTCCACAGGAATAATATACTTATCTACTTTTGTTTAAAATGTCTTCCACCACTCCAAACAGTCTTTTAATAGATTGATCAGCTAGTTGAATTAGCATCGCAGTTAGCTTGGCTCACTGAGCCCAATTTTCAGAATATCGATAAATTGGCATAAGATTAATGCTTGCTTCTAAATCACATATCATTTTGCAAACTAAAATTCACCAACCACAGAAGATATTGTGAAACTCCCTGGATCCTTTAGCTTGGAAGGCATTTGATTGGTGACTATGGAACTATAGTTGCCAGTTAAGGTTACTGTTTGGTTTTCTTCCCAAGTACGCTTCTTCGATAATATGTCCTTCAAAAACTTAACATACTTGGGCATATGTTCCAAAGCCTTAATGAAAGAAATATTTATTTGCAAAGTCTTCAATTTCTCTACAAACTTCGTAATGTAAATCTAATTTGCTCTTATAGAGTCATTGGGCGTATGGAATTTTGGTTGGATATCGCAGAGGGGCAACTTACGGAAGGTATTCTCTCATGCCCATGTCTTTCTTTTCCCTGTCTTTCTCTAAAGAGTTGGGTTCACTTTTTGACTTGGTGGGCTGTTTGAGTTCCTTCCCTCTTCCCAATGTAATTGTTTGTAGTTTCTCCCTTGGGTTTGATTCCATAATACTTAGTAGACTTCTTGCACTTCATGCAGACAATGTATTTGCCACTTGGCTCATCTGAATATGTAATCTCTCGAGTTGTAATCACTAAGCCCTATATCATAAACCCTAATTAAATTGAGTTACTAAATATGTAATCTCTCGATTAACAAACAACCCATAACCTAATTAGTTCTTAAGCATTCCAATAAGCAAATAGGTCCTTATATGAGATCTCTTTTCGTATAATTACTGATTTGATTATTTGTGTAGTCTATTAAATCATTTAACTCTCATTAACCAACGTAATCATTTTGCATTTAGTTCACTCTCTCAATTTATTATTGAAGTATGTAATTATAACAAAAAATCACACCCAACATCATTAACAACAAAAGCAACTATATTAACATTAAATCAACTATAAGTCCCTCAAAGAAGTTAGAACATCCTTAACCCAAGGTTCATCATCATCATCAATTCCATCTCATACATCAAATGAACAAAATAAAAGATGAAAAGAAGAAAAGATAACTTGGAGGATTGGAGGTTGAAGCAGCTGAAGCTCCACCTTCTTCTTTCTCTTCCTTCTTCCTCTTCCTTAGCTTTTTTTTCCTAAAGTGGCAAATGAAGGCTCCTCTTTCTAGGTCATTTCTTTGCTCTTTTGTAGTCCTCTGTTAATTAGGGTAAAAACTAGGTTTTACCTCAGCCTAAAAGTTCGAAATAACCTGCAAAAAATTGAGTTTGAGAGGACGATCTGCGTTTGTCCTCATGCAGGCCACGAACGTGGCCTACTAAACGAGTCTCGTGGCTTGCTAAAAAAGTCTCTGTCATGATCATGACCCTTCAAGTCTTCTTCATTCTTTGATATCTAATCTCAAACATTAACAAACACATCAAAGCACCTTAAACACACAAAATTAAAGCTCAATAGCATTCTCTAACCGATATAACACTCAAAACACAAACATCTAACCAACTAACACAATTATAAAGCTAAACATGCATTAATCAATTAAATTAATAACTAAAAATATACTAAAATGCCTATTAAAACATCATGCAACCTATAACTATCAATTGGCTTTTTTAAAAACAAAAGACTAGCATATCATGTTAGGAATATTTAGGCTCAAAGAAGATGGGGTAACAAATGGTTAATCGAATTCTCTTAATTGAAAAGGAAACTTTTCTTTTAAATTTTTCGGATGGAGACAGCAAGAACAAAATATTTGAATCTAGGCCATGATATGTAAGAGGATAGCCAATGTTCATTCAAAATGGACTCCAGGTATGGAACTTGACATATCAAATATTAAAACAATCCCTTTGTGGATGGGTTAAGTTATCTTGTCAGCTCTATTGAAAAACCTCTAGCCTTTGATTCTGCCATAACTATGCTTGAGAATGTCTGTTATGTAAGAATTTGTGTGGAAATCAATCCTAAAAATTGATTGCCTGAGACTTTATTTGTAATGAAGTTCAGTTATCCTAAAAAGTTGGTTAAAGCTAAAATTCACTTGTCTTAAAATTGGAAACCAAAAATGGGTAAACAAGTTGGAAACCTACAGGGAAGCTATTCAAAATAAGAGATTACTTGGAACTTATGGGAGTAGATGATGAAGACAATGCTTAGATTATAGAAGCCGATCTCACTGACCCGATTCCTAAAAAACAACCAGTATTGAAACAAAAAAGAGTTCTTTTTATCACAAGATAAGCCTATTAATGATGTTGTTATTTTGAAGGAATTTGTGGAAAATAGAAATCTAGAAACTAATTCCATCAATGGTGCCATTGAAGAAGAGGTAACCAGCTATAAAGATGTTGTATTGAATATGGAAGATCTTACTTCAAGCTTAAAAAAAAAAAGAAGAAAGCCTAAAGGCATAGGTAATTATTCCTTTATACTTATATGATTTTTTGGAATATCATAGGTTTGAATAATAATCATAAGAGACAACAGTGACGAATATTTTGATGGAAAAGAACCCTACTCATCATTTTAATGGAAGACTTGTTTATTCTTTTAACAGAGAAAAGGTGCAGATTACAGTTACTAGAAGTTCATACCAACTTATTCATCTTTCCTACTTTTTATCAGAGTCCAATTCTAGGTTTGAACTCTGTATAATCTATGCTTCAAACTTCGAATTTCTAGGAGTTATACTATGGGAGGACTTATCCTCAATCCATAACTCTCTGAACAAACCTTAGCTATTAGTAGGAGATGTAAATTGTATACTCCAGCCCTCTGAAGCTTTTGGAGATAGCATTAACTATACCAACCTTGGTAAAGAACTAATAAGGGTGAGTATATAGCCATGTTAATTCACATTTACTTTTCCTATATCTTCATAACTTCACAAAATAGCTCTAAATCTCCCCAAACTTGTTTGAATTTGTTCCTTTTGCTCTAAATAAGTGAATTACAATGTAAAAATGAAATATGAATGAGTTAAGTACAAAAAACAATAAAACACTTAAATAAACAAGTGAAATGCACTAAATATAATCCTAAAAATATAAGCAACTAAGCACTTATCAAACTCCCCACACTTAAGTATTCACTTTTTCTCAAGCAAATCAATTTCATTACTCTCAATTTAATAAGAAATAACTCTATGAAAGCATTAAACACTTCAAAGATATCCATCATGATTCTTCATTATTCATTCACTTGTAAAATTCATTGAATTGTTAAACACTTAATTACTTGCATCAAATTATAAATTAATCCAATTCACACTGCAATTCTTCAAATTTCAACTTAATTCCCACCATTCCACTTAATGTATAATGTGAACAAAGACGAGAAAAAAAGCTAAAACCTTTAAATTTTTTCATATCCTTTAAACAACACTAAATTTAAACATCATGGAAGCATCTATAAGCTTTATTGAAAAGTCTCTTACCCTTTTGACACAAGAGTAAACACTTTTTCATGAATACCCCTAGTTACTTAACTAGGTCACTATCTCAAATGAATACTAACACCATTCTTTAACTTCGACCTTTTTATTGGTGCAACGCTAACAAAGTGAAATTATTTATGTTTTGTTTATTCACATACTAATATTTTTTATTTTTATGTGTGAGGTAATGAAATTGATTAAAAAGAAGTTATATTTAACTTAATGCATATATAAACTATACACAAAGTATCATAATGCAAATTAAGCATCCATTCTCAAAATTAATAAACTAAATCGAAATCAACTTAATCATCAAAATTTATAACTATTCGCCTAATAAAATCAAATTACAATCACAACCAAACTCATAATGAATCATTTTTATCAATATCCTTTTTAAATTTTTTTGAATTATTCATTATTAAGCTAATTATAACAAAAATGACAAACTTAACTACAATTACCTCCCCATACTTAAGTTGTACATTTTCCTTATCCTACAAAACATTTAAGAACACAAAAAATATGAAAAATAATGAGGGAAGGTGAGGATAACTGGTAGTCCCCTGATAATGAAAGATTTCTAGCCTTGTCTAACATCATTAACATCTATTTGGTGCCAGTGATATCTTTTATACTCTAACATATTAGGGTGATGTTATCTTTATAGCTTATAGAACTGTATCAAATCTCAAGTAAGAAAATTAGAACCTTGAGACTAAAACTGCAAAAATAACTAAACTACTACTGAAAATCCTACATGCTACTTAATTAAAACAAAAATAGCTAATTGTTAGGTTGCCTTTTTAACCGGCATTTCTTTATAACTCTTTTCTAGACTTCTCAATAAGTCCTTTGTCAACCTAGATCTATATTCAGTAGCTTGCCTCCACCAATCTTCCAAATAAGAGCTCATTAGCTTGCAAATAGGTCACATGTTGCAATCTAATAAGGACATTTGATGTCAAAAAAAATAAAACTAAGTAAATATACGAATGCCCTTTTTGGTAATAAACTATCAATATAATAAGTAATAATAAAACCCCTTAGTGTTGGATCCCGTTTTCGGCCCAACTCATGCTTTAATACCACAACTATTGGACCCCGTTTCCAGAACCCAACGTATGCTCTGATACCAAACAATGTTGCACCCTGCTTCCAGAGCCCAACATTTGGAGTTATAAAACGCAAGCATATTATGCTATAAGGTTATTTCCGTGAACCCTCATTAGCCATCATCCCACAAGGGTGGCATGCCCACACCCATCGAACATCAAAACAAACTCATTTCTCCCACTTCAGCACATATTTTGGGAAACCTCAAACTGGATTTACAATTTTATTTCTGAAAATATTTGTTCCCCATTGTCTTAAGTTTCTAATGACACCAAAATCTTTCAATTTGGTTTAAAAATCTGAAAGTTAGGGCCCAAACATTTTCAGGCTATTATTAGATTGAAACGGTACATTATACTCAACTTCCATCCAGAAATTGAAAGTCTTAAAGACTGAATTAAAATCTAATTCCTTTAGATCAATTGTAGCTCTATGCCTCCAGTTTAATTAGAGACAAAAATCATCTCATTTGGAGGTTGGATGATGCAGTTATGGCTAAAAGAATCAAACATGGTTTTGTCCTCAATTATACAGAACCTATTTTGGGAGGATTGGCATATCTTTCACTAGAGATATCAGATACAGGACATATTAGGACGGTTTCAAAGAATACTTCTATACCTACAATTTTTATGAAGACCTTGATTATAGATTCTATCATCTAGAGGTCCAAAATTGGACCAGACGATAGGGTAAGATGATCCCAGATGAAGGTCAAATGAAACCAGACGATTTGGGACAATTAGCATAACTTTCTCTATAGATATCAGATCAAGGTCATTCTTATATGGTTTGAAAGAGGCCTTATATATCTACAACTTTCATGGAGACCTTAAGGATATATTATGTCATCTAGAGGGTCACAATTGGACCAGACGATAAGGTAGACGATTTAGTCTACAGTGGACAAGAAGGAAGGTTTCAATCTAAGACCTATTTTGGAACAATTAACATAACTTTCGACTCTGATGTCCAAAATTTTCTTACTATATACCGTTGGAAAGCTAGAAAGATAAGCTACAACTTTCTAAAAGATAACTTTGTCTAATTTATCCTAGATCAATATATTTTTTCTCCAGAAATCAGAATACAAATTTTTCCCCTATGGAAGACTTGAAATTCACACTGTACAAACTTGGAATGTCTTGAGCATAACCATTCAACCACCAAATTGACTTCATTAAACTCTTAAATCTCAACTCATCTAACTCATCCCATTCAACTACATCTCATCGTTCATAATTCCTATCTTTCTTTTCCATAACATCTCATATGGCATTCCAAGCCACATTACATCATCGTCTCAAATCTCAAATTACAAAAGATTCTTAAACAAATAAACTTGAAATGCGACTAAAACATTTTGCTTTCCCAAAACCAACTCAAAATACAAAATAGCATATTTGAAGTAATTCCCTTATGCTCTTGATCACTTGATCTCTTAGCTATCACCTGAAGATGGGACAAAAAGGGGTGAGCTTAAAAGCTCATGGGTAACAGTTTATAATGGAAAAATAAGCAAAAACCTTTGAAAACATTTACTTGTCGTAGAAAATTCTCATTGAGTTCATAAAGTACATGTTTCTCAAATTCTCGTCATGTAGTCAAAATCTCAAACTACAAAATATGAAAGCATCAAACTTGTTCACATAACATAAACACTTAAGCACATTAGAATGGTTTGGGTAGATCTATAAACATGACGAACTACACAATTCCACTAATGGTCCTGTGTAGTCGTAAACTTGAGAGAGTTCATAAAGGAACTCTGCCACTAGCGGGTAGGCGGGAGAAGCCTTTAACTTGGTCAACGTGCACGTGATATTCTTGAAGGGACTATACCAAACTCACATAACACATGTTTCATAACTTGTAAACGTGTTGCCCAAAATGACACTTTTTCGAAAACTTGATATCCTTGTAAAAATCATTTTCATTTTTCATTTCATAAATCAATAACGTAATTCATATACCAAACATGTAGTACTTTCTCACCACATTCAAAGAGCAATAAATGCACATTTATGATGTAATTAAAATCATTAAAATTTTTTGATTCAAAGAAAACATTAGTGGCTTATTTCCTCTATTATAAGCATGTACCCACCTTATTTTCCTTGCTTAAGGACTAGCTCAAAATGCCTCTCCTCTTATTCCTCTTGCTTCTTTTGATCCCCTTGATTCTTTACCAAATGAAGAGATCTTTAGCTCAAATGGAAGCTCTTCTCTTCCTCTACCCTTTTCTCTTCTTGAATAACCTCAAAATCTCCCTTAAAACCAAGAAATGATGAAACCCTAACCATCTTTCCTTCTTTTCTCTCCTCTCCACTAAAACTCTCTTCTATTTTTGTTCTTCTCTTCTTTCTTTCCCTCAAATCACGTTATTCGCTTCTTAAGAGAACAAGACAACATTTCTTCTTCCATTTCTACCCTTAATGAATCCAAAAAGTCCATTTTACCCTTCCTTATAGGCTTATGTTCTTTTAACCTTAAGTGTCTTGCCAAACGTACCCTTGGACATTCTTATAACCTTAACACTTTAATTCCATTAACCTTTGAAATAATCCCACTAACTTTGACAAAATTAGATAACCCCAAAAAAATTAATCCATCAAAACCTCATAATTTATATAATCATGCTTAACTTCAATGAAAAAAAATTCAGGGGCCAACACTTAGTGTAACACCCAAATACCTCCTGGGAGGATACATGGCTGCCACCCAAGACAGAACAATTAAACCAAACATCACATTGATATTTATTTATTTAATAACTCAAACCACACACATATATTACATATCAGAAATCTTAGAACGAAAATCCAGAGAATATGTACATGCCCAAACAACGAAACAAAATACATTTTCAAACTTTATGAACGGACTCCTTTGGCCAGTGCAGTAGACTCGTCCCAGTCTTTAAACCCTTCGCTCTGAACCTACACGGGGCAAATCCACCGTGCTAAGCATATAGCTTAGTGAGTAATAACTAATCTACTTTAATGATTTATCATATAAAATTTAATTTCAGCATAAGCATGCATTAAGACACATTTATCAGAAAATCAGACATAACGCATTTCAGAACAGATAGCATGCATTTCAGAACAATTTCACATACTTATCAGAACTGAATATCGCAAGAGGTATAAACCCTTCTGATCAGAATCATAATACACTTTTTAGAAAACACATATCAGTACTGTAAATCCGGGAACAGAAGTGGGTAACGGGACTTATACAGGAGATACCATGATTGGTATCAGCAGGAGAGACATATGTCTCGATATC
>JANIHZ010125505.1:0-12771 GCA_027478365.1 Erythroxylum rufum | reverse complement strand
GTTTAATGTTGTTTTCTATTGCCTTAAATGTAATTTCATTAGGTTATTTGAAGAAAACTTAACCTTAAAAAGAGTGAAATTTCTCAAATTACCTACGGTAACAATTTGCAACGATTTTGGGTTACCTGTGTGGGACGATTGACGGTGGAAACAAATACAGAAGATTAGTTGGAGGTGATGGCTTCGTTTAGAATTAAAGCTGGGAAATAAGCACACAGGGAAAAGTAAACATGTAAAGCTTGGTAAGCTGTACATTTCCTAGTATTATTGCTTAAGGTGATGATTTCACGCCTTTGATACTTATGGGTTGGAAAAGCGAGATAAGCTCGCTGGCCACCACCACCACTGCACATCAGCCTACTGCCACTGTCCCCGCGCGCTGCACTGACCACCGTGGGTGGCAGCACCGCCGCCACTACAGTCGCTGGAATTTGCTCTGACGACCCTCTCTCCCACCCAAACTTACATCATCCCCTTCGAAATCACCCGATCTACACAACTCCGCAACTTGTATGATCCAAAACACACCCATAACTTGTAGATCTAAGGCCGAAAATTCGGCCCTCACCATTCAAACTTCTGCCACCCCCCTTCTCCCACTGTCGGCCACGCACTCACCACACATCCAACAACCACCATCGCACCCACCACCATCTCATGCTTTACCGGCTATGGCTTTCGGAGGCGAAGTGGGAGTCACCAGCGAGGCTCCATCAGCTACGGACCGGAATCGCGTTAGCCCTCCTCTGCCACCGACCTTTAGACGCGACACACTAGTGGCTCCAGCAGCGTTGCTGACCGTCTCTCCACTGCTACCCATCATCGTGCCGCCTGGCCCAGTCGCCGTTGTGGAGAAGCCTGCATCTGGACCACCGAAGGACGCCACCACCACGGGGAAGAAGGAGGCTGAATGTGGGCAAGGCAAGCTTTCTCAATTTCCAGCCCATGCCACTTCTCAAGTTGTTCCTAGTGGGCTCCAAGACCATTCAGCCCAGATTGGCGGCCTTGGCCCAACTACACTTGAAGGAGATAATTCAACTAACCCTCCTATTAATTCCTATGCTGCTGCTGTGAATGTGCATAAGGCATTAAGAACATCTAGGCAGCCCAATAAAAAATCTTCGAATTTTTCATGGGTCGAAAAAGTCCGTGTTTCCAGTTTTACATTTAGCCTTCGTTTTTTGGGTAAATCTCGTGATAACTCGTCTGGGCCAGTGGCACTCCCAGAACAGTCTATAGCTAGAAATCTCCACCAATAGACCCGATGTTTAGTCGGGTTTTTTCTGGGCATAATATGCCTTTTCTTGCTATGCAATCTCTTGCGACGAGGGCTTGGAAGACCCTTGGCCTGGAGAATGTTATTTCCACAGGTACTGGGTTTTTTCTGCTTCGTTTCCAGACAGAGGAGGCTTTACATTAGGTTCTCGAGTAGGGTCCATGGTTTTTCGGCGGCAAATTCATGGTTTTGCAGCAGTGGCACCCCCGTTTTGTTTTTGACAAATCCCGGGTGTCTCAAGTGCCGGTTTGGGTTAGAATACATGGCTTATCATTTCCTTTGTGGAATGAAGAATGCCTCGGTATATTGGCTGGTAGGATTGGGCGACCCCTCAGCTGTGTTCATTACACTGCCGACAGGACTCGCCTCTCCTTTTTTAGAGTTTGTGTGGAGTTGTCTGCTACAGACGAGCTGGTTCATGAGCTTGAGATCGCCTGTTGTCTGAGTGACGAGTTGATTCGTGTCCGGGTCGAGTATGAGTGGACACCCAAGCAGTGTTCCAAGTGTGGTGTCTTTGGTCATTCTTGTGCCCCCTGACTACCGCAACACCTCCGGTTGTTGCCCCCACTGGTGAGGAGACACTAGATTAGCGCCCTCGAGATATGGACCCAGTATTGAGTCCTCCTATTGCCCCCCCTTCAGTCAGGGATGTACTTCCGACTCCGTCACCTACGGATTTGGGATCCTCAGCTGCTCATGCTATTGCTATTGAGGAGCGACCCACTCTACCTCGGGTACCCAACCCCTCAGAGCCAGGACCTACTATTTCTTCTGCGGTGCGGGCTAGTCCTACTCACACACCTAGTCCCGCCCTGATTACAGACATGAGGACTACTACTAGTTAGATGCTCGGTACACTGAGTCCGACTAGACCACCTAGCCTAGCTCTGCTTACAGAGACGAGGACCACTCCTAGTTCGATACCCTGTGTTCTGAGCTCAGAGGCCTCTATCCCTAGTCGTATTCACAGATCTCGGTTTATTGGTACTTTTGGTGATTTGCCATTTGACGACTAATTAGATCCTACTCTATTTCCTAGGTTGACTAGGAATAGAGTTCGAGAGGGGAGCAGCCCCTCTAATTGATTTTCACAGTTCTATTCTATACTCCATTTTCTATGATAGGAAGTTAGAATATAAGGGGCCTAAATGGCCCTAATACTCAGCGAGTGGTAAGGGATTGGATTCAGCGTCATGATCTTGGTTTGGTTGGTCTCTTGGAGACGAAGGTTATTCTCCCAATTTGGCGGGTGTCGTTTCTGCTACTTGTCAGGGATGGGATAGTTTGAGTAATGTGACGGATCAGATTGCTTGTCGTATTCTACTCTGTTAGGATCCGAGTATGTTTGAGATTCGGGACTCGGTATCTACCCTTCAGGGCATCAATAGTGGGCATCAATAGTGTGGTCACTAGACGGAGCGAGGGTCACACCTTTGGCCTGACAGTAGTTTATGGCTCCACTGATCCGAGCACTAGACAAGAGCTCTGGAGCTTTCTTCGTGGCCAGGCCGAGCGCTTTATTTCCATGCCTTGGTTGGTGTTGGGAGATTTTAATGTCATTCTGAGTCATTCAAACCGAGTCGGTGGTGATACTAGGTGGTACAACCATATGGATGAATTAGGGCAATGTTTGCATGATGCTGAGCTGTTACGACCTCCGTATAGAGGTTTGTAGTATACTTGGCATAACGGTAGGGAGGGACCAGATTCTATTCTTCACCAATTGGATTGGAGTTTCAGAAACTCCGCCTGGTTCACATCCTAGCCTACTACCTTTACCGAGGTGCTGACGCATGACATTTCTGACCACAGCTCTATAATGGTCCAGTTTGGCACCCCACGACATCGGCCTCTGACTCCTTTCAAGTTTCTGAAATGTTGGGCCAATCATCCCCACTTTTCAGATCTTGTTTGAAAGGTTTGGGCTACACCAGTGAGAGGGGACCCGCTATTTTGCTTGATTCACCGGTTAGGTCTGCTTAAGTGAGAGCTGAAGTCCTTCCATTTTTGAGACTACAGTCATATTTCTAGCAGAGTTAGGGAGGCACGAACCCAGTGGGACATCGTTCAGGCAACTCTGGATGCCTCCCCACACTCGCCAGCTTTAGGTATTGCAGAACGTGACCTAGCTCGACAATACTACCGCTTGTTGCAGGAAGAGGAGTCCTTTTACCGACAGAGATCTAGGGTTCAGTGGCTTGCACTGGGGGACCAGAACACTGGTTTTTTCCACAAATCCTTGCTCCATCGCCAGGTCAGAGGATGAATACATGGGTTGTATGATGCGACTGGCACTTTTATTACAGATCAAGGAGCACTTGGGCAGATTATAGTGGACTATTTTCAGGATATTCTCCACTCTCCTCCCTCGATTCCTCCTTCTGATGCTGCATGATTCTTCACTCGTCATATCCCAACGGATATGGTTCTGTCGCTAGAGAGCCCAATTTCGGATGAGGAGATACGGACTGCTTTATTCTCCATCTCGGAGGATAAGGATCCAAGACTTGATGGATACACCTTTTTCTTCTATAAGAGGTGTTGGGATATTATAGGAGCAAACTTTAGAGCAGCAGTGTGGTATTTCTTTTCTACCTCGGTTATGCCTCGCTGGGTCAATTCTACTAGGCTTATCTTGGTTCCCAAGGTGGAGAGACCGCAGACACTGAGTGACTTTCGACCGATCTCTTGCTGCAATATTCTTTGTAAGTGTATCTCAAAGGTCATTGCAAATCGGTTTAAAGTTGTCCTAATGGAGGTGATTGGGAGAGCTCAAATGGCTTTTGTCCCGAGAAGACAGATTACTGACGCTATTTTTTTGACCCAGGAGTTGATGCACGATTATCACCTTGATCGCTCACCACCACGGTGTGCTCTCAAGGTTGATATTGTAAGGCATTTGATACTATTAGCTGGGAGTTTATATTACTGGGGGACAATTGGAGTTCCCGACACCATGATCAGATGGATCGAGATATGTCTTAGATCTGCTCATTTCTCGTTAGCACTTAATGGCTCCCTTCATGGTTATTTTCCTGCCATACGAGGGGTGAGACAGGGAGACCCCCTTTCTCCTTACCTGTTTGTACTGGCGATGGAGGGGTTAGATGGGATATTGAGAGAGGCGACAGCATCTCTGGATTTTCGCTATCATTTGCAGTATAGACCGATCTCCCTCACTCATCTATGTTTTTCAGATGATTTGATGATTTTCAGTTGGGCAGACTCAACTTCTCTTGTGATCATCCGACAGGTGTTGACAGATTTTGAACGGGTATCAAGGTTGGCCATGAACTCAGATAAGAGCTGAGTCTTCTTCTCATGGATCCTCGAGGTGGAGGTTTCCTCCTTATAGAGCGTACTTGGGCTTCAAATTGGTTCCCTCCCGATCCGCTACTTGGGAGTCTCTCTTATCACTACACGACTGAGACATGCAGATTGTCTTCCATTGGTGGAGAGGATTCTTTCTCGGATTCGACTGTGGACCTCGGCATCTCTCACCTATGCCAGTCGGCTGCAACTGATTAGATCTGCGCTGTTCTCTAGACAGGTCTACTGGTCAGGTATGTTTCTTCTGCCTACTAGCATTACTCGTCATATTGAGACTATTGTATCAGCTTTCCTTTAGCGAGGGACTTCATTGTCTCACACTGGGGCTAAAGTGGCATGAGAGTCAGTTTGTCTTCCAAGACAGGAGGGTGGACTTGGAGTTAAGTGAATTAGAGACTGGAATTGGACTACCACGCTTAAGTATGTGTGGCGACTATTCACAGACCGCTCTTCTATATGGACCATGTGGGTACATGCAGTGTTACTGAGGGGTAGATCGTTTTGGCATATTTGGGTCCCGTTGAGATCTTCCTGGGTTTAGCAGAAGATTCTATTGAGTCGAGAGTGGTGTCGAGGCCTTATCGTAGGTTGTATTGGTGATGAAAGAGATACTTCCCTTTGGCAGGATTATTAGTTACCGGATATGGGCCCTTTATGTGATCGATTCTCATTCCGTGATCTCTACTCTACTGGGCTCTCTTAGGATGCTAAGGTCTTGGAGATCATTCATGATGGGGAGTGGTTTTTTCTGGAGGGGAGCAGTGAGCTACAGTAGATCTGGGACTCAGTCGGCATTCGACCATAGCTTCAGTTTTCTGATAGTTGGGTTTAGAAAGGCACCCATCAGGAGTCTTCTCTGTCGACTTTGCATGGAACCTTCTCCAATCCCGACGTCCAGTGACCCGATCCACCATTTATTGTGGTTCCCAAGGCACATCTCACGACACTCTTTCATCCTTTGGTTGGCATCACAGGAGCGTCTTCGGACTATGGACAGGCTCCAGTTTTTCGGTGTCCTGGCTTCTTCGACTTGTGTGCTTTGTGGTTCTTCTACGGAGACACACGATCACCTAAAAGTTCAGTGCCGATTCTCTGCCGAAGTTTGGGGTTCCGTCTCGATTAAGAACTGCTTGGCCTTCGATATCTTGGGTTCCTCTTCTTCAGTGGACTTGCACCCATCTCTGCTGGCGCAAGGATTACCGACACCTACTCTCACGGTTAGTACTCTCAGCCACTGTCTACTTTCTTTGGTATGAGAGGAATAATCGCATATTCAGTAGGCGACACCGATCCACCCACGAGATTATTGAGGACATCACTACGCTTATCCGCTCTTGACTTCTCGGCCTTGAAACTCGTCTATAGATACCTGTTCTTCAGCGGCATATCTGAAGGCTCTCCACATAGTTGATTTGTTTTGCATCGAGCACCGCCTGTGGCCTTTTGTTTTGTTTTGAGAGCTGCCTGTGGCATCTTTGTAATGTTTTGAGAGCCGCCTGTGGCTTATTTGTTTTGTTTTGAGTGTCGTCTGTGACTATTTGTTTTACTCTGTATATAGTTCTCTTCTCGTATGAACCCTCCTTTTTATTAATATATAAAGTTACTTCCTTCAAAAAAAAAAGACTAGTATGGTTAAAGGGAATAAGCCACATTGGTAGTTGTTCATGGTCGTATCTTTAATTAAATCTTTGGGCTACTTTAGGTGTTTTGTTGTTTAGAGTCTCCAGTTTTCTGCATTAATAAACTGCCTTGTGCTTTAACTCAACCCATTTTAAAAGGTTTGGATTTGCATCCACAAGGGTAATCTATGATGTGAGCATCGTCTGAGTATTTCCTTAAATCTCTACTATGTGTTATATAAAGATTCTCCTTCAGTTTAGGAGTATGAGGAGATATCGTTCCTCAGTTTTGTAGTTTTAGCAGGTGGAAAGTATTTCAACAAAAACTTTTTCGTCACTTGCTTCATGTAGTTAGTGAAGAACGTGACATGGAACTCAACTTTTGCTTAACCTTTCCTCTTAGAGAGAATGGGCAGCCTGATGGCATCATCATTAGTTCCATTTATCATAAAAGTATAGCAGATCTTTAGAAAGTTAGAGATGTCCGTGTTAGGATCTTTGTCCTAGAGTCCATTGAACAGGATTGATTGTTGCACTAGTTGGATGATGCTCAGCTTGACCTCGAAGTTGGTCGCTAGGACAATTATTCTCACAATACTCGGTTCCACATTAGTTAAGTTTGGCCTAGCGCAGTTGAACATGGTTTGTGGTTGGGCTGCTATATTGTACAATTCATCCATGTCTACTTGACCTTCTAAGTCCTTTATTCAACGGTCTAATTCAAACTCACGCAATTGTGTCCTGGGAAGATTCTTTCGCGCTATTCTTTCAATCTCTAGATTTACATCTATTAGGCTCTCAAATGTGCTCTGGGTCTGATCGGGAGTCTAATTATGAAAATAAAGAAATAAAACTAAACAACTTAAACAAATAAAATTAGTAAAATAAAATAAAATAATGACTAGAATAATAAAATTAATGTTTTCTTAATATCAATGTCTCCCGCAGCAATGCCAAAAACTTTATTGACCTAAATTTAGGGCCAATAATTGAATTAATCGCAAGTGCATTATATAGATATAGCTAGCACAGACAAGTACATATCGAATCTCATGAAGATAATGAATACTATCTTATTATCTAGTCTACGAATTTAAGTTTTGTTTTAATAAAGAAAATAAAACTTAAACAATTAAAACAAACAAGAAACAATAATGAGTAGATGACAAAAAAATCACTTAGAAAGTAATCAATATCATGAATTAGTGCCTAGGTAATAAATCTCTCCTAAAACCATTAGAAAATAAACCTTTTATTATCCAATTGTTTCATTGACCATTAGACCATGAAAAATCCTATCGCATGCTAATAACTCACTCAAGATCACTAATAACTAATATTAGGTTTTATCAATCAAATTACTCTGGTTAAAGTTTCTAAGATTGGTTTATTGATTCGTGAATTCCGCTATTAGGTTTAACCCTAATCTAAAGGATTTATGTCGACCTATCTCTAGGTTTGCAATCAACTCCTTTCAATTACGATAGATCTATTCATGTACAAGATTTCTCAATCTCTATGTTATGAAATTAGATTATGTACTAATATTCCAGATCTATTAGAATATATATTAAACACATAATTGAATCACAATAGATCAATCAAAACAATTGTATTAAATAAAAGAGTTAAAACATATTATAGCACAAACTAGGGTTCATCACACCTAGATACTAACAAGAAGTTTAGTTACACATGATAGAAAACGAAATCAAACATAAACAAGAAGAAAAACGAATAGAAAACAAAGAGTTCATAATTCTAAATTTCCTTTTTTTATCAAATGTTCTTACAAGGTAGAGGTTTAATGTTGTAATCAAATGGATTTGTCGACGATTTCTTCATGTTTTCTACATCTCTAGATCAATATCGCCCCTTCTGAATGATCTCTATATCTGTAATTGCCTCTGTAAGTTTGCTTTTCTATTTTGCCTCCTCTCACTTCATTTTATAGTAATTTTTAAGGTTTTTGAGAGATATACAATCTGATATACGGGCTTATACTAGATCTTGCATACTCCAAAATTTTAATAATTGCAAATCTACACAGGTTGAGAGACTTACATAGCTATAGACATGGTCGTGTATCCTTTATTTGCTTTAAATCTTCGTTTTATGCTATGTTTTCATCCAAATTTTTCTTCTTTTAGTTCATGAAGACAATTATAATCTATAAATGCATTTGGATCGAATTAAATACCAAATATGCAATAAAAGCCTAAAATATCAAATATGAGTGTAAATTAGTGTTAAAAATAGAAGTAAGAGCTATCTTACATTTTATATGAAATGTTCGAGGGTATGTTAAACGGAGCAATAGGTATTAATTACCATACATTCAATTGTAGCAATGATACAATTTTAGTTAATTAAATTATTAGATATTTTTCATTACTCGAGTAGATAAATTTCAAATTCAAACGAAATGAATAAAGAGCAGTGCGAGCGACCAATTACTCCCCTTTTCCTGCTCTTTATGGTCTCCTAAACGCCTCCCAGTCTCCCACCACCGGAATTTAGAAAACACCAGTTAACTCCAATTTTGGTACTTCTCACAGATGTTCACATGAAAGTTTGAGGTAGGTCATCCTTATCTTCTAAAATTGCTTAATCAATTCAAACAAGTTGAATTAGAAGAACTAGGGTTTTCTAATTTGCGTTAAAATCAAACATAAACAAGAAGAAAAACGAATAAAAAACAAAGAGTTCATAATTCTAAATTTCCTTTCTTTTTTATCAAATGTTCTCACAAGGTAGAGGTTTAATGTTATAATCTAATGGATCTATCGACAATTTCTTCATGTTTTCTACATCTCTAGATCAATATCGCCCTTTCTGAACGATCTCTATATTTGTAATTGCCTCTGTAAGTCTGCTCTTCTATTTTGCCTCCTCTCACTTCATCTTATAGTAATTTTTAAGGTTTTTGAGAGATATACAATCTGATATACGGGCGTATACTAGATCTTGTATACTCCAAAATCTCAATAATTGCAAATCTACACAGGCTGAGAGACTTACATAGCTATAGACATGGTCGTGTATCCTTTATTTGCTTTAAATCTTCGTTTTATTCTATGTTTTCATCCAAATTTTTCTTCTTTTAGTTCATGAAGACAATTATAATTTATAAATGCACTTGGATCGAATTAAATACCAAATATGCAATAAAAGCCTAAAATATCAAATATGAGTGTAAATTAGTGTTAAAAATAGAAGTAAGAGCTATCTTACATTTTATATGAAATGTTCGAGGGTATGTTAAACGGAGCAATAGGTATTAATTACCATACCTTCAATTGCAGCAATGATGCAATTTTAGTTAATTAAATTATTAGATATTTTTCATTACTCGATTAGATAAATTCCAAATTCAAACGAAATGAATAAAGAGCAATGAGAGCGACCAAATACTCCCCTTTTCTTGCTCTTTATGGTCTTCTAAACGCCTCCTAGTCTTCCACCACCGATAGTTCTCGCAGATGTTCACACAAAAGTTCAAGGTAGGTTATCCTTATCTTCTAAAATTGCTTAATCAATTCAAATAAGTTGAATTAGAAGAGCTAGGGTTTTTTAATTTGCGTTAAAAGTATCTCATGTTTTTTTGTTTTACAATTGCTATCCATCACATTAATTTATTTTCATTTAATTAACACACATATGTAGAAACCTTTACATTTAACGCACCCACCAAACCCTTTTTCTCACGCACCCACCAAACCCTTTTTCTCTTTCTCCATGTATTAAACTTCCATCGTTCCAATAAACATCCATAAACACGGATCTCAGAATATTATCGGTGTTTTTCTCTTCAATATCTTCTTTTTGACTCAACGCATACTTAAACTTCCGAAAGACTTGACAGTAGCAAGGCTTATAACTCCATTTCTCTACTTTGTCATTCATTACATATGCAAATGAATGATTTTTGCATTATTATTAGAATCCTAACTGTTAATTTTGTTTTTCCAAGACAAGCATGTATTAAACAGACTACTCAAACTTGTTTGTGTTTTCCTCCAGAGTCTGATTCTAAATACAATCATCTATAGTAAGTAAACTCTTTTATATAAGAAATGTGTTGCATGTCTCTAAACTCACCTCATTGTTTGTCTTAATCACTTGCTTTTTACTTCTTTTTCTTTTACATTCAACTACAAATTCATATTTTGTTTTATTTTGACCAACTGTTCGTGGTTTTGCAGTGAAGCATTTGTTCGTTGAAGTCCAAACTTTTTGTATCCAATCGTCACAAATGAGGTTTTTTTTTCTTCCATAGATTTCAGTGCCTTTAGTTTTTGCCTTGCTAAATGTAGGATCTTATCTTTGCAACTCTTTCCAATTTGTAGCTTTCTGTTTTGCTTCATAACGATATAGTAGGTATAGTATTTTGATAGAAAGTTGACTAATTTTTTGGATGAGAATTGGATTTCAATTTAATCTTTAAATTTGTTTGCTTGAATCTAATCTATCCTAATCTTTGATGATATAGATGCCAAGTCTGAGAGGAGCACAAATCTAGAAATAGGGTGTCAGCTCATCAGTAAGATGAGGTTAGTATATTATAGACTTAAATATAACATAATGGCATGTAATTGCTTTTCCCCTTTGTCAATGTCTACCGCTCATTCCCATAATCTTATAACTGCTCTGAGTAGGCTCCATCCTTTTGTTTTCCCAATTCATATCATATCACTGCTGTCAATATTCTGTTGTATCAAAATATACCAATACAGATGTAGATTTCCTTGATTAGATTTGAATTTGATATGTTGCATTTTGGATTAATTAGGTTTTAACTTATGCTCCATTTTAATTGAATTTGGACGTTAAGCTCAATTCATCCCAAATATTAGGGTTAAATATAGTTTATTAGATTAAATTAATTCAGACTGGGTTTAAATTTGGAAATAATTACTCTTAATAACATTGAATTTGTTTGGGAGAAAGCATCTATATATATGTTGCAAGTAGTTGACAAATATTAGAGTCGTTAATTATACAGATTTATTTTACTTTTCCTTTGTTAGATCAAGGATATTTATATTTTGCGATTTAATCACATACTAGTGTTTTCTTGATGTACTTTTTTTATAAAAATTTATGTATCCATTATTTAGATCAGGTCTTTTTGAGGATGGGTATGTTTGATGCTTTCTATTTATCAGTATCATGACTTTACGTCATTTTTGCTGGCAGGTGGACAGTGGTTTGAGGCTCATGTTTCTTCACGTCCCATATTTCATATTCTTTATCTTGGTGCTCCTACAACCAACTGTATCAAGATTATATTTCTGGGGTGGGACGATATAGTTATGATCAGAAAATCAGCTGGAAGAAATCAGGGAGAATTTGCTTCCATTGTTAACTTTGCTTATTTTTATTTCGAGGTTGAAATAGTAACAATATTTTAGGATCTTTTCCAGGATAGTACTTCGATCGCTAATGTCTTTATCCGGGTGAAGCTGTGATTTTTAATTGTAGAATATCAAACTACACTTTGTTGTGTAAAACATCTTTGAACATTTATTAATTTGTTTTAATTCATATCAAATCCGATAGCTATTATATTCTTCATAATATAGTATTTACAAATGCACTACTTAATTGCCAACCGTGATTAGTAATAATGATAATAATAATAATTAATTATATAATAATAATTAATTAATCTATTGATTATAATTTACTCAGTCAATTAATTACATGTAATTAATTTTGTATTATGTTTTATAATTTTTATTTATCTAACAATTATTGATCATTTGTTGTAATTATTTTATCAAATTTAGATTCATTTAAAATTAGATCAGCCATAAATTTCCATTTGCAAATGAAGTATCATTTAATAAATCAAATAATTTATTATATACTAATTATTATGAATTATATGAAAATTAATTAATTAACTATACTTTATACGCATTAAATTAAGAAATGAAAATATTATCTTTGTCACACTGACACTAATAAGTAATCAATATATTAATTACTATTTATTTAGTAAATAAATTATAAATTAATTTTATTCAATAAAGTATTATTTATCTAGTAATCATTAACTATTAACTACTATTTTTTGATGAATTTTAAACTAATTTGAGATTCAATCAGTCATAAATTTTTAATTTGTATTGAAATAAATTAAGATGTGATTGAAAGTAAAAATTAAGAGAAAATAATTAATACATAAATTAGAAATCGTAGACTAAGCAAAAATAAAGAGATAAATGAAAATCTTAAGTTTGACAAGAACCGCAGGGCACGATGGTGAGAAAGTAACTCTCTAAAGATTTGCTAGATCGTGAGATTGAAGAAATTTTCAGAAAAACATGATCGTGCTTTTTATGAACGTATGCACGATCACGACAGTAAGAGTGCATCCTTAGACTTCGATTGACTTAAAATTTGGAAATTAATTAAGTAAAATAGTAACAATTAATTAGAATTAATTAATTGATTATTTAAATTATTAATTTTTGGTGTAAGTTGTCTAGTGACAAAAAAGTAATTATAATTAATTTGATCGTCTAATCATTAACTGTT
>JANIHZ010125498.1:0-12773 GCA_027478365.1 Erythroxylum rufum | reverse complement strand
AAGAACAAGAAATAAAAACTATTTTAATGATTTTTATAATTTTTAAAAAGCGAAAGAAACTGAAATTGGAATTTAAAATAAAAACTAAAAACTTAAATAAATAAGATATTTTAATAAATTAAAAAAATAACTAAAAAGAATGAAACACCCTCAAATAATAAGAACCGGAGAGAAGCTGCATTGACTTGTCGTTTCACCATCCTTTCCTTTCTTTTTGACTCTTAATTGTGTAAAATGTAAATAGAGGGAACTCTATGCCGACAAGTTCTATATTTGAGAGTTGAAAAGCGGGGATAACGAAGAAGAAAGAAGAATGGGTTGTGCTGGATCGTCACGTTCCAGAGGTGACGGTGAGGTCACTCTATCGTCTCTCTCTCTTTCTGTATTTCGTTTCCTTTCCCTACTCATTGTATGGGTGCTCAGAAATCTCGGGAAAAATAGTTACACCAAATGCACTAGATGTTCTGCTTCTTCTCATTTTTACAATATTATTCCCAAAAACGCGCACTTCCACTAATTAGGAAAGAAGAAACCGTTAACTGATGTTGAGCGCTGGAGTTCATGGAGTTATTCTCTTCTTTCTTTGTCGGGCTGTTATCGCAAATGTACTGTTTCAATTGTGGTGATGTTCTTAGTACAGTGGTGATTAAAGAAAACAAATCCATAGCGGTGAGGATTTTTATTCTATTTCATGGTAAATTTACATGTTAGGTTAGTAAAGTTTAAGATTTCGTATTGAGGTTGGGGTGCACGTAGTTACAAAGGATTGCATTGGTGGCTTATAGTTAATATAATGAAAGCAAGTAGGGATTATGACACCAAGAACTCAGCAATGGAATTGGATCCATAGAATAGGAACTGTGATTCCTAGACCCTTATTCTTTATTTTCTTGGAAAAATTAATGTTTTTATTTTGTAATTTTATGCAAATTATCAAAATTAGCCCGATCTCTATTTTTTAACACTTTAATACCTGAACTCTCATTTTGTATTAAATGGGGATTATAGGTATTTTCTATACTATATAGTTAAGACTTGGTTCATATGATTATGCTAGAAGCAGATGTCATCTAAAGCATTTGAGATAAGGAGTCTCGTTTAGTGTACCTCATCTTACATTAGTGTTGTCACCTAAATTTGCTTGCGTCCCAACAATTAGAAGTTATATATGCAAAAAGATTTGGGCCAAACAATCTCTAAGCATGTTTTTTATTTCTCCTTATTGGCATTGACTAGAATGTGAAGTACTGAAGTACCATAAAATGGTCCTGTGATGGACAAAGGACATCAATCAACATTTAATGTTTTATTATTATGCAGAAGCCATTATTGCTGAATAATTTGTGTTTTAAATCTTGGTAATCAATCTCTATATGTATAAAATGATCTCTACATGTAAATCAGGTCTCAAAGTTATGAGGTCAATGGTTTCCTCGTTCACGAAATTCAATATTCTATATTTATAAATCTTTTTATGCACCAATTTTAAGTTGCAACTCATTTAGGGATTGTTGCAAGTGCAATTAGTATTTAAGAGTTCTAGTCAAGTTAATATGTTAGAGTTCAATTTAAAATAATATTAGTAATTTAATTGTTAATTGAAATATTAGTAATTTAGAAGTACTATTATTAGTTAGTTATTCAATTTAAGCAAGTAGTGCATGTAACCGTATATCAAGAGGACAAGTTTCATTTGAATGATATAAAATTTTTAAGTTTTTACTTTTTTTATCCCAATTGTGAGTGTGCTTCTTATCCTTGTTCTACATTGACTTAACCCAAAACTTATCAAAGTCTTCTTTGTGACGTTTCGAATCCTTTGTATATTACGTTCATGGTTATCTATAGTTGAAGGATTGGTCTCAATTGTTTAATTTAATCATTTTTGGTGAGATTTTAATCTTTTTCGTGAATTCTCTAGAGTTTATTCTCGGATGGGTTCACATCATTTAGTGTTAGAATAAGGCTCTAAATCAAGTTTACAATGTCTTCCTATAAGGGTGCTTCTATACCTAGAGGAAAAGTAAGAGCAATTCTTTATTTTGCAGAAATTGCAGGTCAATTCAAATGAATGAGTACAATCTATAATAATGTGAAGATTGCTTTGTAAAGGCAGTTCCAACATATTGTAGAATTGTAAAGGGGGCAAGTACCACGAGTTCCAAATGAATGGAGGAAAAGGGAGCACCACCAATTGAAGTGATCAATGATTTGCATGATGAGTTGAGTAGGGAAGAAGCTAGTTTGATGTCTAGCGCTAATGGTGGTAGGTTTGCACCAAAGAAATTAGTTATGCATGCAAGAGAACTTAAAAAAGGGTGTATGGAGTTGAGAGAGAGAGAGAGAGAGAGATGAATAGTAATATAGAAGATTAGACGCCCTATATAGAAACGTGGAGAGCATTAAGATGAATATTCCATCTTTCTAAGGTAGGAATGATCCCAAAGCATATATAGAGCGGGAGAAGAAAATAAAGCTACTTTATGATTGCCACAACTATTCTAAGAAGAACTCAAAATTTGTTGGGGTTGAATTCGTTAGTTATGCTATCGTTTTGTAAATAATATCTTTGGTTGACTATCATTCCTTTCCTTGTACCCTATTTCTTCATATCAAAATAGAGTATTTTTGGCAGCCTTCATTGCTTGTTATTTCTACTTCCTTTGAAAGGCCTTAATTGCCTAAACAAAAGGTTTTTCTAGTCCTTGGAGATGTTAGAAGTTGCAGAGAGACAATACATCCCAATTAGAGGAGGCTGTTCGTTCTCAACAACCTGGAGAACTCCAAAGTATAGATGCTTCATACAAATTAGATGGGAAAAATTACCTAAAGTGGTCCCAACTTGTTCGTAGAATGCTGAAAGGAAAAGGGAAGATTAGTCACATTATAGGTACTGAACCTAAGCCAGAAGATCCTTGGTTTGAAACATGGGGATCAAGAAGATTCCATGATTATGACATGATTGTGGAACTCTATGATTCCTGAAATTAGTGATACATGCATGTTTTCAAACAATGCCAAGGAGATTTGGGATGTAATTCAACAAACCTACTATAATGCTACGGATGCAGCCCTAGTATATGAAGTTACAGTGAAGACAATAATTGCAAAACAAGGAAATACAATAGTCACTAAATATACCAGCCAGTTGAAATCTTTATGGCAAGAATTTGATCACCATAGAGTGGTACAAACAAAATGTCCTAAAGATGTAGGGTCTATGTTTTTCTTGTACGACTCAATCTTGAATTTGATCAAGCAAGGATCCAAATTTGTGGAAAACCAGAAAGTGCCATGTTTAATGACATTGTGGTACTAATTTGAAGTGAGGAAAGTAGAAGAACACTCATGCCTGAACCATAGGTTATGGACAACTCAACTATAGTGGCTAGTGATTGCAATAAATCAACCACAAACATAGAAAGAGCATCCTCTTTTGAGACTGGAAAGATTAGTAAATCAAAGGTTTAAAATCGTGACAATTTGTGGTGCACTTATTGCAAGAAGGCACGCTATACGTGTGAAAAATGTTGGAAGCTTCATAGAAAGCCTCCAAGTAAAGAATGGGGACAAAAAGGAGAGCAGTCAAGGAGCAACGTCCAAGTCTATGTTGTTGTAGCATAAAACAGCGATGTTGTACCACAAGAGCCAAGCAATCTCAGCTAAGAAGAGATTGAGAGGTTGAGATCATTTATTAGCAACCCTAAATACCCATCAGGTACCTATTCTTATTAAAATAATCCCTGACATTATTTTACTGAAGCCTTTTGATGTGGACTCAAAAATGGTTTTTAAGCATGGAACAAAAGTTTGGAAGAACACTACTAACCTCAAATTTGCGTTTGAGAAGAAAAAGCCAAGTGACATAAATACAATCATTAATGAATGAGACAAATCATCTTGCCCTAGAGATATTAGGAATAGGAGAAGGGCCCCAAATATCACTGCGAATGAGATAAAAAGGGGTAGAGCTTCTTTTATTACTAGTTGGAAATGATCTACACTTGTGTTTAGCAAGTTCACACACTTCACAATAAAAATGTTCAACATTTACACCTTTAAACAGAGAATGAAATAGAATTTTAATAATCCTAAAAGATGGATGTCCAAGTTGGCGATGATGAAGCAAAAATTTTCTTTATTAGAGGAAATAAATATTGAAAAAAAGGAATGAGGTAACAATTTCTAATCCTTTATTACAGAATGAAAATGAATTTTATGAGAGTGATAATCACTATGATTTTCCTATTGCTATTAGAAAAGGAATGAGAGAGTGCAGAAAAAGACCTTTATATTCTCTTGCAAATTTTGTCTTTTGATTGTTCACCATCCCATAAAGCCTTTCTTATTATTCTGAAAACCATTTCCATTCCTACCACCTTTTCTGAAGCTTTCTCCAATTAGAAATGGAAACAAGCAATGAATGTGGAGATGGAGGCATTGGAGAAAAATAAAACTTGAAGTTGTCGATTGGGAAGAAACCTGTGGGATATAAATGGGTGTACACAATTAAATATAGAGCAGATGGATCAATAGAAAGATACAAGGCAAGGTTGGTAGCCAAGGGATATACTCAAACTTATGGAATTGATTATTTAGAGACTTTTGCTCCAGTTGCAAAGCTGAATACTTTTAGTTCTTTTGTTGCTTGTAGCGAATTATAGTTGGGAATTACAACAATTTGATGTGAAAAATGCACTTTTACATGGAGAACTAGAAGAAGAAATTTATATGGAGATTCCACTAGGTATGGAAAGAAATTAGCTGCTCATATTGTTTGTAGATTGAAGAAGGCCTTGTATGGGTTCAAACAACCATCACAAGAATAGTTTGGAAGATTTGCAAGAGTTATGATGACTGTGGGATACAAACAAAGCTAAGAGGATCACACATTATTCATTAAACACTCATCTACAGGGGGTCACATTTCTTTTGGTATATGTTGATGACATAATTGTGACAGGAGATAATGTCAAAGAGAAAGAGATCTTAAGTCAACGTCTATCAAAAGAATTTGAGATCAAGGTACTATAGAGGTTGAAATATTTTCTCGGGATTGAGGTTGCTCTCTTTAAGCAGGGCATTTTTATCTCTCAACAAAAGTACATCACAAATCTTCTCAATGCAACATGTAAAACAACATGCAAACCAGTATGTACTCCAATAGATTCAAATATTAAACTTGGAATAGCAGGGAAGATACTACAGTGGACAAGGGAGCATATCAACGCCTAATAGGCAAAGTCATTTATTTGTCCCATACACAACTAGATATAGCATATGCAATTAGTGTGATTAGCCAATTCATACATAATCCAAAGGAACTCCATTTGCAAACAGCTTATCGAGTGTTAAATATCTCAAGGAAACATCAAGGAAAGGTATTATGTTAAAAAAGAATGGAGGTTTAGCACTTGAGGTATACACAGATGTTGATTATGCTGGGTCAGTTGTTGATAGAAGGTTAACCATTAGATAATGCACCTTTCTTGGTAGAAACCTTGTGACATGCAAAAGTGAAAATAGAATTTGGGGATTATTTCCATAAAATCTAGTACTAATTATGTCCATAAATTAGGATAGAGTATCCCATAAGTCATGGGATCCAACAAATCTGTGCAAATTTATTTCCTATTTTGTACTAGGGACATGCTAACCTAATATATGTCTATTGGTCAGAAATTAATAAAAAAATCCTCCTTAAAATTTTGTCACCAAAAAAATTTAAATAATATTCTAATAAAAATTTTATATGTCCTAAACAATTATGATAACATATCTAAAATATAATAACATGTTTAACTTACTACTAATTCCTATTTAATAAGAAATTCTAACACAATCTAAATTTTAGCCCTTATTTTTTATGTCAACTGAATTTCTAATCCTTATTTCACCAAATTAAAGCTTGTGTTTGATTAATCTTTCCTCATTTATTCTTTTATAGACTTTAGGTTCTATTGCATCAATTCTTCTCAGCTTGTTTGAAGTTGTCCTCGACGTAGAATGTGACAAATATTGATCATATTAGTCTAGATTCAACTTCTAAAATTCAAATTCTAAAATCCAAGTACTATTAGAAATTAGCCTTCCTTTCTATTGACAAGAAATTGTTGATATCTTCTATCTCTTGTGGCTACTATTTGCTCATCAAGGACGTCCTCTTATCTCCTCTTTAAGATGGGGAATGACTGGAATTCTCGTAACAGCAGCAAGAGATTGTGTATCATCATATCCATGATAAGTAGTTAATTCCACAACATTAAAGATATGACTAATTCCCATGTCACTTGATAATTCCAAAACATAAGCATTATCACTTATCTTTTTGATGATCTTATAAGATCCATCACTCTGTGAATGAATTTTGTTATATTTCTCATTTGGAAAATGCTTTGGACAAATCCTAGCCATCACCATATCCCTTTCATTGAATTCCACCAATCGATGATGTTGGTTAACATGTTCTTTATAAAACAAGTTGCTAGTTATTATGTTTCGTCGTACCTCATCAAAGATGTCCTTGATGTGATGTACAAAACCTTTCGCTTCAATACTAACATGTGTTGTTTATGGTAAAGGAACTATAACAACGGGTTTATTTGGTTGAACTCTTGAGACTACCTCTAAATGACTCTTATTTGTTGACATATTTATATAACCGTTATTTACAAATTATATCATAGGAAGACTTAGGTCGTAATTTTACACATTGTCTCAAACCAAACATCTTAACAAGTCTTCCAAGCTTTTATTTACCACCTTTGTTTGTCTGTCTGTTTAGGGATGGAAAGAACTTGAAAATTGAAGTTTAGTGTTCAATGTTTTCTATAGAATTCTCAAAACTAACTCAAACTTCACTTCAGGATTAGAGACGATGGCTAAAGGTAATCCACGAAGATGGATAACCTCTTTGAAGAATAGTTTAGCAGTGTGGACAACATCATAAGACTTGAACAATATTTACAAATGGTTTCGTAGCGAAATCACATGGCTTCTCTGCATTATAGGCATCAAGAACATACGTATTGCTGCTTCTTGTAGTCAGGTGTACTAACTAGCCATCATTTTTGAATTTTGACTTTACAATTTCAGTCATCATTTTTGAATTTGACTTTACAATTTCAGTCACATTAATTTCGTATCTTCACTCAAATTTACTTTTCCTTCATCACCATCTACATTATAATCTTCATTAACAAAATTAAGGATATCATCAAGTTTTGAACTAACAAGCTTTGGAACCCCAAGTAGTTGTGGTTGATCTTTTCAGCCCCTTGTTCTGTTATATTAACTTGCTGTCCTATTCTTTCAGCCTCATGCGTTGTTGTTTCAGCTTGTTGTCCTTGTGTTTTGATTTCTTGTTCAGCCTGTTGTTTAGGTGTTTCAACCTCTAGTTTAGGCATTTCAGCTTGATGTTTAAGTGTTTGAACTTGTTGTTCAGTTGTTTCAGCTTTAGAGTTTGCCATATAATCCATTTGGTTATGTTTTTCTTCATCTTTAACACTTTGATCATTTCCCATTGTCAAACTTTCCATGTCATGAAATACTTGAACATCATCTCCATGTAGGCTTGAATATTATAATTGATCAGTTGACAGAGTTCTGCCAACAGTCTCACACCTAGAACAAACACTTTCTTTGAGGTAGTGCCTATTAAATTTGATGAATCGAAATTGGTAGATAAATTTTCAGCAAAGATTTTCTCTTGTGCTTTGTGCTGTTAATCAATATCAGTCCCTTTGCTTATTACCATGTTCTCATGTTTAGCATTAAGTATAAGTTGTTGGTTTGCATAAATTTTTTTTTTTTTGAGAGTTTTGACTTGAGTGTATGTAAAGGCTGTCTATCCTCTCCAAAATTTGCGAAGCATGTTTTCTTATAAGAGTTGTTACATGGAAGTTGGTTTTTGGAGCGCCTTGTGAACGAGGATCAACGATTATTTATTTTTTTGAAATATTTAGAAGTATTTCATCTAGCTCTAACACGCTGAATATTGTTCTATACACCCTTTCATTACTTGTTGCTATTGTGAAACAAAGCTTTGATACCAAATTGATGTAGAACAAATAGAAGAAGTATTAACTAGCAGCTAAAAATCACAAAATTAGATAATTTGACTAATATTAGGCTGCTGAAATATCAAGTTTTAGGTCTAGATTTCAACTAAGAATGTTGAAATTTCAGATTTGGTATAGTTGGGTTTTTAGGATTTGATTGTTGGAAATTTAGGTTTAGGGTTTCAAGGTTTCATATGGCAGGAATTTAGGTTTAATATAGCTGAAATTTATTAAGGAACATAGAATGGAAGGTAGAAATCTAGGAATCGCTCCTGGGTCTAAGAATCACTCTTAAAAGAAAGTATCACACTTTCTAGTTGAAAACTCAAGTTTATATAAAAATTCAGGATTGCTTGTCATTGAAGGGCTAAATATACACTTATTTATAGAGAATTTTTTCCTTATTCTAGTAGGAAAGAGTTCCTAACAAATTTAAATCATATTTTAATACAAGAAGGTCTAAACAACTAGTATAACATATCTAAAATAGAATAACATATTTAACTTAATAAGGAACCCTAACACATTAGAAATTTCAGCCATATATTTAATGTCAACTCAATTACCAATTCTCATCCTACCAAATTAAAGCTTGTGATTGACAAATCTTTCTTCTTTTATTTCTGTTATAGACTTTTAAGTTTTTTTTGCATCAAACTCAACTATATATCGTTTTCCAATCTTGACTCTGTGTAGTCATAAACTAATTAAGAAGCTAATATTCAACACAAGTAGTTTTTACTCTAATTGAATCCATTGCCTGATTAGGACAGTCTTTAGTAAGATCAAAGTGTCGTTGTCTTGTAAAAGCCATAAAGATGTAGAAGTTGCATTGCTGATTATCTCAATTTCAGCTTCAAACTGGATCTCTCATCCAATGACATTTCCATCTTTGAGCCTTTTCATAGCTACAACTGTTCCATTGTGCATATACCCTTTATAGATGTGCCCAAACCTCCTTTTCCTAGCAAATTCTTATTGCTGAAATTTCATCTCTCTAATTACAATCGGTGCTGACAAAGACAAACAAAGATTAGATGAAGAGACAAAGAGATGGATAGATGAGAAGACTGAACAGAAACTAAAATTCTTCTCTTATTTCTCCATATATTGAATACACTAATATATGCAGTCATTTGTCGTATTTTAGAAATAAACTAAATCTTACACACTAGTCATTAAGAAAATTATAATCAGCCTAAATAAATGAAAGATTACAATCAACCTAAATTAGTAAATTAGATTCTTAGCTATTAATCAGCTATTTACAACTATATCATATCTTCTAATATGATTGTCTAACACTTCCCCTCGAGCTGGGAAAGCTGGAGAATAAATGTTTCCCAGCTCGCTAGTAATGTTCTAGAAAGTTAAGCTATCCAGTCCTTTTATGAGCATGTCTGCACTATTTGTAGGAACATAAGGTGTACAAATCAGTCCACTTTCAATCTTTTCCTTGATTAAGTATCGGTCTATCTTAACACGTTTTGTTTTGTCATGTTGAACTGGATTATATGCAATGCTTATAGCAGGCTTGTCGCAATACAGCTTCATAGGTCCATGCCATTTAAGTTGCAAGTCTTCTAAAATTTTCTTTATCCATAAGAGTTCACAAATTCCTTGAGCGATTGTATGAAATTCAGATTCTGCACTTAATCTAGACACAATTGCTTGTTTTTTGCTTCTTTTAAGTCACTAAGTTTCCTCCAATCAAAGTACAATAGCCAGGTCGATCTGATAGTGAACCAACATAGTCTGCATTTGTGTAGGCTTCTATAGTTAACTCTGCTCCTCTCCTAAACATGATTCCTTTTTCAGAATTAGATTTCAGGTGTAGAATTCCTTTATAGGCAGCTTGTAAATGAACTTTCTTAGGATCATGCATGAATTGACTTATCATGCTCATAGCATATGCATATTAGGACGTGTATGAGACAAGTATGTTAGTTTTCCATCTAGCTTTTGATACCTTCCTTTATCAACAGCTTCATCATCCCTTGCCTCACTCAACCAATGATTCTTTTCGATTGGTGTATCAATGAGCTTACGTCCCATCATTCCTGTCTCTTGTAGAAGATCTAAAATATACTTCTGTTGGGAAATAAATATGCCCCCTTTAGACCGAGCCACTTCAACTCCTAGAAAATATTTGAGTTTCCCAAGCTCTTTAATTTCAAATTTTTTCGTAAGTCTAGCGTTAATCTTTAGAATTTCTTTGTCATCGTCACCTGTCACAATGATATCATCAACATATACTATCAAGACTGTAAGTTTCCCATGCTTCTGAGTGTCTTAAGAAGAGAGTATGATCCCTTTGGCTTTGTTTGTGGCCAATACCAAGCATTACATATAGAATTTATTCATAATAATAGATTTAAACCCTGAACTACTTAATAACTTCCTTTTTTAATAAGGAAAATTAAATATTGTGTAAATTCTGCATCATTTTTCCTGAGTTAAGGAGAGTTTACCTTGACAACTAGATGTTTTCAACCTACAACTATTCGTCCTTCATTAGTTGTTCCTTTCAATGAGGCCCCAACTTCAAGTTAATGCTCACAGTTTTCATGTTCTTGTGCCTCTTATTGTATTTACAGATGGTTTCATAATGAAACAACAATGTTTCTCTGCCATATCGGCATAAAAAACATAAATACTGTTGCTTCTTGTCGTTGAAAGCATTAACTTGTCATTATTGCTGAATTTTGACTTTCCTAAGGTCCTCATAGCATTTCCTTTGTTCATTGCTTTGTAAAATTTGCGTCTTCATTTAAATCTAGTTCACCTTTATCACCCGTTACAATAGGATCTGCATCAATTTAGTTAGTTATTATTTGGTTAGTTGTTCACTCAACACCAAGAATATTATCAAATTTTGACACAAGAAGCTCTGGAAGGTATTTGCTGGTTACTCTCTTCAGCTGCGTCACTTGTTGTTTGGCATCCTGTTCTGGTTTTTCAATTGGCTGCTCAGGATTTTAGCTTTCCGTTTTAAAGTTTACTATTTTGTTGCTTCAATTCTCTTCACAGCAGCTGCAATGTTTGATTGTTGGTTTTTTGTTCTTTATCAAACTTACAAGTAAGCATCTGGTGTGGGTTGGCTGTATTGTCTTATAGGAGATTTGAATCATTGAAGTTGCGCTTCAATGCTGTCCAGCTTCTCCAGAATTCGCATAATAAGCTCTATCTCTCGTAATCATTAAATAATCTCTTACACATCGTTATCCTATGTGTCACCATTGTTAGGCCAATGCTTAATCCTTTGTGCGCTCTTCCACTTCTTAGAAACATTGCTCAACGCAAACTCTGATGCTAAACTGATGTAAGATGAATAGAGGACACTTAAAAGGATTTGATAAACGTGTATAAACTATAAAGTTAGGGCTGTTGGAACTTTCAATTTAGGGTTAAATTAAAACAAATAACGACTTGAAATAAAAGATTGCTAGGAAATAGGAATCACTCCTACTTTTTGTATCAAGAACTATGAATCATACTTACGATTTAAAATGGACAAAATTATTAAAATCACACAAATAAGTCCCAGGAAATCACTTGCTGCAATTTAGGAATTACTACTCCGTAAATATCTAAAAGTTGCTCTTAAAGAGGAAAGTTCCACACTTAAAATTATCTTATATTAGGAACTTTGGAAACATATTATATATATCTGGAAGTCTAATGGAACAAAAGAACTAACCAAACTTCCAAATTGACAATAGAATCTTTTTTTTAATAAGGATTCTTATTATTTTTTAATAGCCTTAAATCCTAAACTACTAATGACAAATTTAAAATAGAAATAACTTCCGTTTCTAATAAGGAAAATTAACTGCTTTTTTGGTTTTAAATTCTGCATCACTATTGCTTATTTTTAAAGCTTTAGTGGAGAGTTGTGAGTTAATTTATCATAGCTTAAGGGTGTAACTGACGATAGAAGTGTACCCTTTACCAACTTTTTGGATATTGTATTTCACTGAATTTTATGGATATAAATTAATAGTTGTAACTTATGATCATGACAGGAAGTGGGAAGAGGATAAGAAAGCCAAAACCATGGAAGCATTCTCAGCCTATAACAAAGTCTGAACTTACACAAATGCGAGATGAGTTTTGGGATACTGCACCTCATTACGGTGGAAGGAAAGGTAAAATGCTAAATTAATTCTTGGGTGAATTATCCAAAAATTGAGTTTTGAGATAATTTCTGATTACAACTTGAGTTTCTATCGGTGAAACATATGAGGTTTAATTTTCATTAATTGAGCTAACCATGTTAAATGTTAGTTCATCTTTTTATCCATATTAACTCATAAACATATTGGATTTGGAAAAGTTCAGATAACTGATTTCATTTTCCAAACTCTTTTCTTTGTTTGGGGATAAGCTGATTGGTAGGGTGTTGAAGTATTAATGGCCTGTTTGGTTGAGTGAAATAGCTATTTATTACTGATGTATTCCCGATGAATAGTTATTCTTTTGTTTGGCTAGAAAATAATATACAGAATAACTAATCCCAGGTTTAGTTATTCCTGCACTTTGAGGAATACCTCCCACCCTGTCTTTACCTATTCCACGAAATGCGGAATAGGTAAAGACAACCTTTCTCCCTCATCATCATCATCATCATTATTATTATTATTATTATTATTATTATTATTATTGTTGTTGTTGTTGTTGTTGTTGTTGTTGTTGTTGTTGTTGTTGTTGTTG
>JANIHZ010125482.1:0-12775 GCA_027478365.1 Erythroxylum rufum | reverse complement strand
GATTAATACTCTGTAAAAATCCATTCCGATCATATCAAGAATTATAATGAAACATATATGAGTTCACCACTCATCAAAATTATGGTTCATAATAAGCAAATGCTAAAATGTATGTTTTAAGACTAAAGTAACAGCCTACTTTATTCTTGAAAACATACTTCATTCCAGATTCATTTAATAGTGCCATTATCGATAGTCGACTACTATTATGATATGAAACTCATCATTCCGTTGAAGTAAACTTCTTCACTTTCACGGAGATATATCGCAACACTATAATCTAAACCATAATCAAGTGACCAACTTGATTATTCAACTGTGAATCCATTATTTTAGATTCTTATAATATATATGTTTCCCATACATCTCTATGTATATGTATATTACTTACAAAAGAATCTTGCTACCTTATGACTAGATATGTAATGATCATATAAACCAAACTCTTTTGTTTTATTAATAATAAATATTTTCATTACAACACTGTAACTGAAGAAGATTAAGTCACATGTAATTACACTTACTTTCCAGGGCACTATATTTACATAACTCCAACATGTACTGTAGAACGTTAAAGTCGTTAGGCATGTAAAAGGAGCTAAGGACTCATCAAAGTTCCAAGGTGTATTTAGGCAATTGTTCTTAATTATGATGATAATTAAGATGAAAGTTGTAAGATTTAAAAAAAATGCTCACTACAGAGAATCTATTAAAGTTCTCTTATTAAGCCACTATCCCAACAGTAGCATGATCTTCATATGGTGATGTAGTATATGATACTTAAAATGATTGACTTAGTACAAGTGGGAGATTACTAGTTTATGCCCTACAACTAATCAGTTGGTTGTAGTTTAGTGACAAAATAATTTAAAAACATTCTTTAGATTATATATATTTAGATGAATATGTTAAAGTCCATATGATAATGTCATTTTGGGTTTATTAAAATCCAAAATAAAGCCTATTAATTTTAAAGACAACTTCAAATTTTTAGGGGCTAATTGGATGACTATCTCCAATTATTTACATCACTACAATGGCAGGATTATGATAACCTATAATTCATACTTTTTACAAATCTCTAACATCTTTTCCACTCATCAACTAATTCATTTCACATGTAGCATAAGTTGGTCCTCTAATCCCTTTGGTATTTCTTTCATTTATGCTACTAACCTAAAATTTAAGAGAATTAAACTTTAGTAGGAGCTTAAGGGAGTTCAAAGTGTTATAAATATAGTCTAAATTTTAGCAATTGAGCTTAATTGTATGATGACTAACTTAGAAGTAGAAGGATCTATAGTTAATGTTGTAGGTATTGAGAAGGAACTGTGCCAAGTGGTTAATCAACTAGAAGTTGCGGATTTATGATTCATAGGAGATGTGTTTACCTGGACTAATAAGCAATAAGGAAGCTGGCTCATCATGAAAAAATTAGACAGGTTTATAGTAAACCAGCAATGGTTGTCTCTTTATCCTAATTCCTTTGTAAGCTTTAACCCTTCAGTGTGCTCAGATCTATTATGGTGAAAGTTCTGAGATTTAATAATAGTGCAATTTTAAGAGGCCCTTTTAGATTCTTGAATTTCTTTTTAGCCATAGATGGATTTGAAGAAGTTGTCGAGGCTAGTCGGGTTATAAAATATAATGGTTCTAAGTGCTTTCAATTAACGAGGAAACTACAATTTTTTAAGGAATAACTAAAAGGTATTGCCAAGGATTCCAAGTTAAAGTTAAATAATGAGTTGGTTATACACTTAGTTAAAGAAGCCCTAAGTAAATCTCAAGCATAATGCCATGTAGTTCCTTATAACTATGCTCTTAGGTAGGATGAAATCTCAAAGATAGAAGAATATAACATTGCCTTATTTATGCATAATTTAATGATGAAATATAAAGCTAGAGTGAATTGGTTAAGGGATGGGGACACCAATACACATTTCTTTCACAATTATATTCTAGCTAGAAGGAATCAAAACAAAATTATTTCCTTGCAGAGGGAGGATAGATCTCTATGAATTGATAAAAAAGGAATTGAAGGGATCACTTCAAATTTTTACAAATTGTTGAGAAATAGAGGAAATGTAAAGATGGACTTGCACAAATTTATTATTGATAGTTTTAGTCATAATATAAAATAGGAATTGATCAAGAAAGTGACTACCCAAGAGATAAAGAAAGTCCTCTTTAATATGAATCCTTTTAAATCACCTAGTTTTGATGGGTTTAATGCCCTTTTTTTTTTCAAAATATCTTGGGCATTACTGGGAAGTTAGTGGTAGAGACAGTGCTTAAGTTCTTATCTAGCAAGGGAATGCTTAAGGAAATGAATAAATCTTACATTTTCTTGATATATATAAACTTAAAATTACCTTGAATACATTGATCAATCATTCTCAAGGTGCCTTAATTTCTAGTAGATTAATAGGGGTAGCATTATCATGGTCTAGGAATTGTTTAAGGATTATAACTGCAAAAGCTCTATCAAAAGCTACATGGTGAAGGTAGATTTCTTCAAGGCCTTTGATACCCTCAACTAGAGTTTTCTTTTAAAGAGTCTTAGATAATTTAGCTTCCCAGAGTTGTTTATTGAATGGATCTAGGATTGCTACTCCACTACTTCCTTTAGCCTGCTAATCGATGGATCTCTCATTACTATATTTAAGGGAGCTAGGGGGATTAGACAAGGTTATCCCCTATCCCTTTATTATGTACCTTAATTATGGAGGTACTTGCTAAGATGTTATAGGGAGCTATATCAGGAAAAAAAAATGGATTTATCTACTACACAAAATGTAAAGAATTGGAGATTACTTACTCGACCTTTAAAAATGATCTTTTATTATTCAATGAAGCTAATCCTACTTAACTCTTCATATTGATGGGAGCTCTCAACATTTCTTCAACTAGTTAGGTTTGAGAATTAACACTCAAGAAAGAAAAATATACATTTATTTTGATGTCAATTGCTCAGAACAATTAACCTCTATATCAGGGCTACCTATTCATTAGATTCTATTAAAATTCTTTAATATTGCAATATCTTCAAAGAAGCTGAAATATGTAGACTATTTTCCTTTTCTGGAAGCTATCAAACGCAAGATAAATGCTTGGAAAAATAAGTTTCTTTTATATGCAAGAAGATTACAACTTATAATCTCAGTGTTGATAAACTTACATAACCACTGAAATGCTAAATTGTTCCTTCTTGAAAGAATTATTAAGGAGGTAGAAAGAAACATTAAAAACTTCTTGTGTATTATGGAATTCAGGATGTTTTCCACTAATAATACTTTCACCCTATTGCACAAGTGAATAGTGAGTGAACAATTGTATCACTAATTACACCAGGTTAATTTTTAGGAGTTGGTGTGACGCATAGGTCAATTTATATACCCCTCCTTAGAATTTTGCTAGATATGTAATTAATAGCACACTATATCACTCCAGTTATACCCGACAATAGCAATTAAATAGATAATAAGAAAGAGAACACTAAAAATTTATGTGGTTTAGACTTGCCTACTCCTCGGACACTTCAAAAATAATCCACTATTTTTGAAGAGAAGAATTACAAATGAGGGAGAAGTTAACAAACAAAATCTTATAAGGGAAGAAGACTTGTTTGTTTTTGGATGATAAAAAAAGGTGAAGGGGCCTCCTTTTATAGCTTAACGAGGTTCCTCAATTTTCATATTTCTCTAATGTGGGAAATATGACACACATCCAACAATTCTCCACTTTGGCATATTTCCCAATCTTTATACTCTCACAAATGAAGGTATCTTTGGTAATGTCTCCAATTGCTATCAAATTCTCAAAATGTTAATAAAGTCCAAACAATGTTTGAACTTGACTACAGTCATCACTTTTGTCATCATGTCTGCAGGATTTTCAGATGTCAAGATTTTTTAGAGTATTATTCCACCGTTTTCTAGAATCTCTTATACAAAATGAAAGTGAACGTTGATGTGCTTTGTCCTTGCATGACAAACTTGGTTCTTTCATAAATAAATAGTACTTTGACTATCATAATGTACTTTAACATCCTTTTGTCAAATTATTAGTTCATCAAGTAACACTTAAAGCTAAATGGCTTCCTTAACATCCTCTTTACTCTGCCTCTATAGTAAACAAAGCCACTGTTGACTGTAAGATAGATTTCCAATTGACTAGTCCTTTAGCAAACGTAAACACATAACCAGTGATTGATTGAAATTTATCTAAATCACCAGCATAGTCGGAATTACAATATCCAACTAAGCAATAACCACCTCTCTTGTCTCGATCAAACATTAATCCAATTTCACAGCTTGCCAATGCCCTTGCCTGGATTATGCATATATCTGCTCACGATTCCTACTTCTTGTGAAATGTCAGGCTTTGTTCACACGATAGCATACATTAAGCTACCAACTGCATTTGCATATGGTACCTTTGTCATACACTCTCGTTCTGCATCTTTCTTTGGATATAAGGAAGCACTAAGCTTTATATGAGGAGCAACCAGAGTACTAATAGGTTTTGACATTTCATTCATGCCAAAATGTTGTAGTACCTTTTTCAATTGATTTTAAGTCAAACACAGTCTCTCCAACTTTCTGTCTCTGCTTATCTACATGTTGAGAATCTTCTTAGCTTCACCCAAATCCTTAATCTCAAACTCGTGATTCAACTGAATCTTTAATCTCTCAATTTCTCTTAGATTCTTTGAAACTATCAACATATCATCAACATATAGGAGAAGATAGATGTAGGATCCATCTTATAGCTGACACAAATACACACAATGATTGTATTTACTTCTTGTGTACTTCTCTTATTATGAACTTATGAATCATTTATACCACTACCTTAGAGATTGCTTCAATCTGTATAATGATTCTCTAATCTATATTCCATATTCGCCTTACTAGAAACCTTGAATCTCTCTAGCTGAGTTATATAGATTTCCTCTTCCAAATATGCATGTAAAAATGCACTACACTAACTCTAAGTCAAATTGTGCTACCAAGGCTAATAGAAATGTAATAAAGGAATGTTTTACCAATGGAGAAAAGAATTCGTTATAATTAATTCCCTCTATGTAGCCTTTAGCCACTAGTATTGCTTTGTAACGAACATTATTCTTGTAAGAAAATCTTTCATTCTTTGCATATACCCATTTGCATCCAATTTCTTTTTTTCCGTTTGGTAGAATAGCTAGCTTCCATGTCTGATTTTTATGAAAGGAATGCATTTCTTCATTCATAACTATCCTCCACTTATCTTCTTTAGAACTTTAGACTATTTTATGATTAGTGACAGGAGTTTCATCATTTGTAATTAGAGATACGTAAGCCACCATGTCATCAAAGCAAACAGGTCTTTGAATTCTTCACTTTGGCATACTTAATGCAATTGATTCATGTTGTTACTGTGGAGGTTCTTGACCTTGAACATGTTCTTCATTTAACTCCTCTTCTAAAATAAGAGTGTATACATCTACTTCATCATTCATTGTTGGGTTTATAATCCTTCTTTCAAACTCCACCTATTTCAGAGTTTCTTCCTCATCTCTAAACACCAAAGACAATATCCTTTCACACTAGAAGTGACTCCTATGAAAATTGCTTTCTTTGCTCTTGGATCCAACTTTGATTCCTTAACGTGGTAATATACAGTGGAACTAAACACACATAAGGAATCATAATCTGTATCAAGTTTTCCAAACCATACTTCGAAAGGCACCAATAATAGTTGATGGTAAGCAATTTATGGGGTCACTTGCATATGATACAACCTCAGCCCAAAATTGTCTCCCAAACCCAGCATACACTGAACTTTCTCCAGTAATGTACGATTCATGCGTTCTACTACCCTATTTTGTTGTGGTGTATTCCTAACCGTGAAGTGCCATTTAATTGCTTCTTCACATACTTTCATAAATGCATCACTTCTATACTCTCCTCCATTATCTGTCTGAAGACGTTTGATCCTCCTACCTATTTGAGTCTCCACCATTTTCTTCCAATTGAGAAAGACTCCCAGCACTTCATCTTTTGTCTTCATTGTATACACCTATATCCTTCCGGAGAAATCATCACCAAAGGTCACATAGAAATGCTTTCCTCCTATAGAAGTTGTTTAGGAAGGTTCCCATACATTAGAGTGAACATAAACTAGAATACCCTTGGTATAATGGATTGCAGTGCTTAATTTTACTCTTGTTTGTTTTCCCTTAACACAATGCTCACAGAAGTCTAATTTACAGGCATGAACTCCTTTCAATAATCCTTAATTTATTGAATTCTTTAAGGATTTTTCACCTGCATATCCTAAGCATATATGCCACAACCTGATTTCTTCTAGCTATTGATCATCATTAGAAGCTAATGTTGTTGCTCCAATAACTGCATTACTTTAGTAGTAATACAAGTTATTATTCCTTCAAATTCCTTTCATCATCACAAGTGCACCAAAGATGACTTTCATTACTCCATCTGCTTCATTCATAGAATAGTCCTTTGATTCTAAGACTCCCACATAAATGAGATTTTTTGTCAAACTTGACACATATCTAACATCTATTAGAATCTTGGTTGTTCCATTGATATGTGCTTAATTGATTATACATTTATTCCATAACACTTATTGATTAATGATATGAAAATGCTTAAGATACTCACTTTAATTCATATATGGTTTTAGCTACAATTCAAAAGAGAAAAAGCTAACGTGAGTTGAAAGCACAATATTTGAGTCATTTTCTAGAGGTTCACAATCCTTTTTCTTCATAAAGTAAGAAAAAGAAGATTAAAACCAAGAGAAGACAAGAAAATGCCAAGAAAGATGAGATAAATGTTAAACACATCGAAAGGAAAAATGAAGAAGCCGTGAGAAAGTTGTGCACATTTGTGAAACTTGTTTCATGGATGTGACACACTAAATCATTCCATGAAAAGTTGACAGCTCTCCTAAAAACCCTACTTTTTGGTATAAAAACATTGTTTTGTCAGCATAAAGGTTATGTTTCGTTTGGGGAAAAGAAAGAGGTCTTGGATGAGAGAATGAAGAGGGTGACATAAGCTCTCATTTATGGGAGACCCATTAAGGGCTATACATACCGACGTTAGTTTGGAGGTGACATCGACACTGATACCCCAGTTAATTATATGTTTCACTGTTTGTTGTTCTTTCTCTTAGGAATTGATTGTGTTATCCTATATTTAATGTTTGGGTCTTGCATAAGAATGACTAAATACTCAATTTGATTGTTTTTATCTACGAACCCATTGCTAGAATTGTAATATAATTTGTAATTACTATGTTGAGATTCATTTGTAGTGACTAATGGTTCATAATCATTAGGGATAACATAAGCTAGGTTAAATGACCCGAGCTTGCCTTGATTAATCTATTTTCCTAATTCGTAATGCTAATGTCCAATTAAATCTAGAGAGCTTACTCTAGGTTATTTGATGGCTAGGTATAATTAATGAGCGTCTCTTAATTAAACACAACCTAAGGGAAAACCAGGGTTAACAAATCTTATTGTTAATCTACAATTAATAATTGCTAAGAGAGGGATAAGAACAACAATTCAATGAAACATGTCTAATTGGGTATAGGCTGAGATTGAACCAAAGAGCTGAGTCCCAAACAAGTTCATTATTTTTGCATGTTTTGTTTAATTTGTCTTTACTAGTTTAGTTTAGTTTTATTTTCTTATTTGAAAATCAACTAAAACCCCCCATAACCTAAACGCTAATTATTTTCATTTCAAAAGCTAACTGAACACTCGTTGTGAGATCGACCTAGACTCACCACTACTATAGTTGTAAGTCTAGTTTATTTTGTGTGACGTTATGATGCGCTAACGTCATCCATCGTGATTCCTCAAGTGAATTAAACCAATCTCACTTATGGTGCATGGATTGTCATTTATTATGTAGACAACTCTACCTTCTAGCTCTTTATAATAAAAAACGAATCCTGGTTGGGACACATATGATGGCTGCAGCCTAAATCTAGCAGCCATGAACGAAAAGGACTTATTGAGGATCTAACAACCAATGAAAGATACGAGTCTGCATCATCACACTCAACAACATTCAAATCTACAACAGTCTTTCCCTTACCAGGTTTACCTTGATTCTTTAGCTTTGGGAAATCCTTTTTCTAAAGCCCAACCTCCCGAAAAAAGGACCATTCATCTTTATTTGATCTAGATTTTGATCTCCTTTTCTTTCCCTTCTTTTAGCTTTGCGAACAACCTCTGACTACCAATACTTCTACTGCTCCAATTGTACTTCCTTTCTTATCTTTCTTCCTCAGCTTATAACTATATAAAGAAGTACAAACTTCACTCAGAGGACGTTAACCTTCCGATAGAGTAGAGTAGTTTCTGTTATGAATGATCAATCACAATAATCAAAGAACAAGTGCGGAAGTAACAAACACACACTGATTTACGTGGTTCAACAATGTTTTTTGGCTACGTCCATAGGCGGCTAGAGTTTTATTTCACTGTGAATGTTTTTGGCATGGGTACACTATGAGAATAGAACGTATTTATATGCCCAGGAGAATACAAAAGACATAACTGCCCTCTAATATATGCCTCCCACACCCTTTGGCCAACTCAGCGCGGAGTTGGATCTGTGATTGTGGGCCTGGTGTAAAGTCTAAATATATTATTAGGCTCCATATCTCAACAGTTTCAAGGAACCCAAACTCCTTATAAAGAGATCATAACAACATTAAATCCAGATCTTCATTTTCAAATGTTACATCTGTATTCATTAAATCAACTACCAATTGATTAAAGTTGGTGATGTGATCATTCACAGTGGTGCCAGAAACATAAGTGAAGTGAAACAATCTTTTTTTCATGTAAAGCTTGCTTTGATTGCTTTTCTTAAAAAATGTTTCCTTCAATGCCTTCCATAATTGAGTTGCATAGGCCTCCTTGCAGAATTGATATCTCTGTTCTCTAGTCAGACCCGAAAGAATTGTACCACATGTCAGATGATTGATAGTCTTCCATTCTTTCTTGTCCTTCCCTTCTGATTTCTCTTATTCAATGGCAATATCTAGTCTTTGTTGAAAGAGGACCTCTAGAACCTCACTTTGCCTTATGTCAAAATGACCTGTACATCAAAAGTCTCCACTGCTAATCTTGTATTTTTCACAACAGTCCTTTCCAGAATGGATGAGGTAGAAGTAGTCGACATGGTTGGTGTAGTCATATCTTTGATTTATGCTATCTCTACTTTAACTTTTATTTAATAGCCTTCACTACAGAATGCCAATAACCTAAGGAAAATCTTTTCTGATGTGGAAGATCAGACTAAGCTGTGACTATAAAGCATACTTAGAAACCTTGACTTTGATGTTACCAATATTTATGGAATCCACGATGTTTTCCACCAATAATACTTTCACCCTATTGCACAAGTGAATGGTGAGTGAACGATTGTATCACTAATTACACCAAGTCAATTTTCAAGAACCATTGCAACACATTAATAAACTTAAATACCCCTCTTTAGAATTTTCCTAGATATGTAATTAGTAGCACAATATATCACTATAATAACTATGGCCGAAAATATCTTTTAAATAGATAATAAGAAAGAGAACACAAAAAATTTACGAGATTTGGACTTGCCTACTCCTCGGACACTACCAAAATACTCCACCATTTCGAAGAGAAGAATTACAAATGAGGGAGAAGTTAACAAACAAAGTCTTATAGGGGAAGAAGACTTGTTTGTTTTTGGGTGATAAACAAAGGTGAAGGAGCCATCCTTTTATAGCTTAAGGAGATTCCTCAATTTTCATATTTCTCTAATGTGGGAAATATGACACACATTCAACATTCTAATCGAGTAAAGTTGATAATTACAAGGGTGCCAAGGTTAATTGGAGTGAGCTTTGCACTCCCAAACAAAAAGGGGGCCTTGGTATTCCATTTATCTAGACTATAATATGCATTCTTTTGGCTAAGAGAATCTGAAGGTTGTTCGCTAATAAGGAAGCTCTATGGATGAAGTGGATGCATGCCTAATATCTTGCTAATGTTAGATCCTGAAATTCAAAGGAAAGTAAAGAGCACTCGTGGAGCTTGGTACAGATGATGAGAGTCAGAGAGCAGATTCAGCCATACTTCAAAACTCTTATTGGTAATGGCAACATAACTTGATTTTGGTACGATATTTCAACTAAAAGGTTTGTTGCAATTAAGAGATTTGGTGTACCCTATTATTAAGTGTAGAATAGGTGATGGAGAAGATGTGAATTTTTGGTTTGATAATTGGTATGACTTCAGCCCTCTTTGGATGAGTCATGACTTAGCTGGTTTTAGAAACATGATCTTCAAGGTGGCATCACTGGCGTGGTTCGGGAGAGGGAGAGATGGTGTAGGTGCAGATTTGGCCATGTTCTTGAGACGTTTTTGAATGGGGTGAGGCTTTGTATCGATCAGGACAAATGGATTTGGACTGACAATCATGCTGGAAATTTTACATCAAAATCAGCACACGCAATAGGGAGAGGTAGGCCGGAAGAGGTTTCATGGGCGGAGTTAGTGTGGCAACAGGTACTATATCCTAAAGCTGCATTTTTTTGTGGTTGGCTATTCAAAATAGATTGAGAACAAAGGATAGATGGTTTGGCAGTTTTGATCCTATGAGAGTATAAATCATTTATTTTTTGAATGTAAATACACCAATCGGTGTGGAATAGAACTATACATTTGTTAGGTAGAATTCCCTCCTCATATCAGTGGAGTGTGGTGGTAGCAGAGGTGATACAGAAAACTCGTTTAGGACGGACAGATGATCTTATTATCAGGACCTCGTTTCAAATGGTGATTTATCACTTATGGAAGGAAAGAAATTGACGTTTACATAAAAATGAAGAGCGACACAAGTATGAGCTAGCGGATAGCATTGTCAACTCGATAAGGGAGGTACTCATGGCACATGGGAAGCACGAAGAAGTGAGTACAGCAACGAGAGGACGCTGGAATATTTAGATGATGTGAGATTGCCGGCTGAGCTTTTATTCGTGAATGTAATTGTTTTATTTTTCCTATTGCTGGATTGTAAAGTGTAGCTTTTGGTGTTTTTGGTAATATAATTTCTTAAAATTTCAAAAAAAACTTAGGGCCTTTATATAGGAGAGAGGGGTTAGCCCTTCTAGCTCTCAGAATTCCACATCAATCCAGGGTGTGTTCCATTATCGCTGAGGGGAATTAGAAATGTAATTTCAAAGATGCAGAAGATATTTTGGTGAATCTACGTTCATACACTCCTAATCCTTCATAATAGGACAAAGTAATTTGGCTAGGTAGCACCACCTCACTTTTGACTAATAACTCATTTTATCATATTTTCAGAACACACGCTTAAAAAGTCCCTCGGTATATTTGATCTGAAGAAAGACTTTAGTTCCAAATACTTCTTTTACTACATGGTTAGCAATTAAAAACATATTGAAAACAAAAGATCGGTGCAATAGTAATCCTGATCAGTTTTGCCCTATTTGTAAAATTTCTTTAGAATCAGTTCGAAATTGTAATTTCATTTTATTTTGGTCTAGAATTCAACAACTGATGAATGAATACTATGGTGAAAGAGTGGTTTAAGATTGTGGAATAGGTCTCTGGTACTTCTAAAAGATTAAAGCAGGATAATGTATTTTTTTCAAACTACCTTCATCTGTTGTATTTACGCTATATGAAGGAAAAAAAATGTCACAAAACACTCTGACATTCTCCTGGAATTACATGTTTGGGTGGATACTATATGATGGATCATAGAGATTCTGACGGTATATAAAGCTTAGGAAAGTGCCAGCAGGACATTAAGGAACAACTGGAGATTATTGTATGTTTAGCTAAAGGTTACGTTTGATCTTTGTAATCTTATTATCATTGTATAGCTTAGGAACTTCCTAATAGATCTTGGAGTGGTTCCAGCAGTTCAATCGCCTATTACTCTTTATTGTGACAATAGTGGAGCGGTTGCAAACTCGAAGGAGCCACAGAGCCATAAAAGTGCAAAACACATTGAGCGGAAGTATCACCTAATACGAGACATAGTTCAAAGAGGTGATGTGGTGCTGATGAAGATTGCATCAGAAAACAACCTGGCTAATCCTTTTACAAAGAACTTACCAGTAAAAACTTTTGATAGTCACGTGGAAGGAATGAGAGTTAAAATAATAGATGCAGATATACACTATTAACCATGCAAAAGTAATGGTATAGTCTTCAGATGTTTTTCTTTGAACAATTATTTAATTGTATTCAATTGGAAATTTGCATAATATGAATATATGTTATTACATTTTGTATGTATCTAATTGGACCAAGTTGAGAATGGTTATTTTATACTGACTATTAAAATATATTCTTGATCGAGGACATTAGAAAAAAGATTTATGTTCTTAATCTTGATTTAGTTAATATAAACAAATATATATTGTCTTATGCTTTAATTTATTAAAGAGTGAGTTTCAATTATCGGGGCAATAATATTCGGTGAATTGGGTAAAGACAATTTGTATTTGTGAAATATTGATTAATGATGGAATCCATATCTCAGTATAGAGAATGACTATGGAAATTTGCATAATATGAATATGTGTTATTACATTTTGTATGTATCTAATTGGACCAAGTTGAGAATGGTTATTTTATACTGACTATCAAAATATATTCTTGATCGAGGACATTAGAAAAAAGATTTATGTTCTTAATCTTGATTTAGTTAATATAAACAAATAT
>JANIHZ010125434.1:0-12782 GCA_027478365.1 Erythroxylum rufum | reverse complement strand
ATTGAGGTTTGAGTAAGGGATGAATTTCAAATTGGAAATTGAAATTACTTTGAATGATGTGTAAGAAAATGAAAAAATGAAGCGATATTAGTTAAGGTATGATCGTTTTGATATGATTCGTTCATTCGCTTTCGCCCCTCTTTATCTTTCGATTTTTGTTTCCGAAGTTGGATTACGAAAACGGGATCCAACTTTTATGGTATCAGAGCAAGCTGTTGAATCGTTTTTGGATCGATAGTTGGATTCCGATAACGGGGTCCAACAGCATATCTGCATTACTTGGTATTCTATGTGCATACGCATAATGAGGAATCTTCCCTTAGACATTAAAAATGTTAAATATTCTCCTAAAATAGTAAGATAAGCTATCATGATTTTATGTATGATACCTACTATGAATGAAGGTTTGATTTATGCTTCTTTAAGTCCTAAAAAAGGTGTGAATAGATTTGCATACTATTACAAAAGTTATGCCTATTCTTCCCTTTGAGAGTATTAAATTCTATGTCTAAATTTTAAGCCATATATGAAAGCATGAGGTTTCCTCTTAAAATGAGCCCTAGTTGATGTGTCATATGCATATGTATGCTTAGATGTAAATATTTCATGCTCATTTGTTATTCTAGGAAATAATTCCTTACTATGTAAATGCTTTCATTCGACAAGAGTTACTTTAATGTTGGAAACACTCACACAGTTATATCTAGTTCCATCCTTATTATTGGAATTCTTTTAAGCTGCTAACACATTTTCAAGTTTCTCATTCCCTTCAATAAATTTGGATAATGAGTCTTTGAGAGCATCAACCTCCTTCTTCAATGTCTCATTCTTATGCCTTAAAGCATTTATGTCATGATTGTCATAAATGATCATATTTTTGTATTTTTTTTATGTTATGCAATCCACTTTTTATCTTTTATTCTCATTTATGCATGTATCTAGCTTTTCGGAAGAAAATTTCTTCCTTTTTTTACACATGATTTTTAAACTTTTAACTAATTCATCATATGTCAAATCACTATGATTATTGCACAAATTAGGGTTAGATGTTATCTTATCATTGTTAATAGTAGTAAAGCAATTATAATGTAACATCCCACTTCCATAAAGCACATATCAAAAATTCCAAAGAACATTCGAGCACAAACCCCATGGAAGCGGCATGGTAGAGCAGTCACATCATTTATCGTGGCATCATATAGAACATAAACATTTCAGAAAATCTAAGTTCTCTCATTTCATTCATTAACATAAGTATACATTGTCATTACAATACATAATCCACATATATACATTACCAACAACTTTTAAGAGTTTGCTATTCTTTACAAGACATTCTACATGAAGTGGAATGTTAAACCAAAACATCCTATCTAGACTCTTTAGTGTTAGCTGACTGACCTTTGAGCCATTCTCACTCCAAAACACAAGTACTAGATTTTTACTTAATCTGTTAGGAGTTAGAACTCCTTTGAACCTAAAAAATAACATTGCAATTTTGATGAGTTTGCGAACTCAGTGAGTAAACCATCATCGATGTGCTCACTGATATCAGCACTTAATAACACATATATAGTCCAGTTTACCAAATATATCATCTAAATGAATAATTCACATCACATCACATACTTCATTGATTTCAACCATTCAATTTTTCATCTCAGTTCAATGGGCATGTTAATTCAATTAGTCAATATGGTATATCCATTCAATCATTTAATAAATAAGGATGCATATGCAAATGCATATATGACTCACTTCACTTTTACTTTTTGGTGACCGAGCGTCTATTTAACTATCCCGTATCCGTTACAGATACTGAGCTCAATTTATATACTATCTCGTACCTATTATGGATACTGGGCTCATTGATAACTGAGCCTATGACTCTTTGTGCACATTTCTGAGCTTTAAGCTCTTTTTAAATTGTGTCACTCCGTTCACAACTCCTTTATCTGTTCATGCATTTCAATATAATGAGATGCAACAATTCACTATGATGCATTCATTATTTCACATTCGATATATTCCAATCATATATCACATTCTTCAGATCTAAGTCTGACATTCAACATTCAGTTGAGAACACATATTTTCATATTCATATACATTTACAAAACACTTCCAATATATTCCTGAATATCGATCTCCTCGGACATTTGATGGTCTAGAATTATCACAATCACATGAGTAGTAATTCAATAGCTGCATTTTAAACAAAGCAACTAGATTATGGTGAGAGAACATCTGGGTTGACTCACAGTATGCTCTATAATAGCTATTGCCTTTACGACCTGACAATGTCTGGATGCAGTTGGTTAATTTGTGCTTTTATATCATGCAATACACACATATGTATACATTACTAACTTGTTTAATGAAATGGATACTCAATCATGCATATGTAGATGTGTCATGTTTAATGCATGCTTAATTGACTATCTCGGGTATGTAACCTTATTCACAAATCTTGCTCATTCATTTGTCATATCTTGTACATAACTTATTGAAGATTAGATTAATGCCTTAAGAAATCTTGATTACTCTAAATTCATTCAATCTTTACATTTATCCATCCCTTCCTAACATTCAATACCCACACAACTTCCCATTTCTCATTCAATCATACCTAATTCAAGATTTATATCCCTTGCATCACATTTGTATTCATAAGAACACCTTCATTTCTTTAACAACTCATACTTCCCAAATTCATATTCGTTGATATCAAACAATCCATTCCTTAAGTCTAACATCAATTATCAACTTAAACTTATCAAACCCTTAATCAATCAATCAAACAACCATCTAAGTTCATTTCAAACCTTAATCAAATCCAAATACATCAAAGTAAAGTAACTTATCTTTAGTTGGTTCAATAATCACACAAAACAAAAATTTTCACTTCCTAAGCAATTCCATCGATCGTGGAAAGACAAAACATAGACTTTTCTTCTCTAGGGCATTTCCCACGATCGTAGGAAGGAGCTCATGTTGCTTCCACGATCGTGGAATGGGTGAATAGACGATTCACCGTCCCTTTCCTTCAATCTTTTTCCAAATTTTCTCACCATGATACTAAGCCATTGATCATACCTAAATTATACTTCATTTCCTCATCAATTTGATCATCATCTCAAAATCATTCAACTGATAACTCATCCATATAATCCACTATTTTCAAGCATCAAAAACAAAACAGAAACCATACATTCTTCCATCAAATTTCAGCACAACTTCAACATCAACCCTACATATCACTCATCTCAATTTAATCATCAAGAATATTTCTATTTTAACATACCATAGAGATCAAAAATAACTTACTTGATTTGCCCAAATTCCTCCTCAGTCTTCAAGTTAACTTAATCTTTGAACAAGCAAGGATACTCCAAGAACAACATGGAAATAGAAAGGGCTTCAATCACAAAATGAAGGCTGTAGAATTTTTGGAGTAGAAAAGTGTAGAAATTTGGGAAAAACTCAAAGTTGTATAGGTTGAGGATGTGAGTTGGTGATGAGAAGGGAAAAGAAGATGGCATGTAACAAAAACAAGAGAAAGATGGTCTTTCTTGTGTGTGTGTGTCATAGGTTAGGTGTGTGGTGAGGGTTTGGACACTTGTCCAACCATTTGTCAAATAAAGACCCATGCTACATGTCTTCTTTTATAAGCTACCAATTGTCACTCCGTAATTAGTCCACTTGTCTCATAATCACTAGACCATTTGTCACCCAATTAAGCCACCATTTGTCACTCATTTAATCAAGCCATGTGTCACACTATTACTAATGCCATGTGTCACTATTTCATAGGTCTAGTTAACCTAAATTTTCATGTATCAATTTATCTTTCTATTTAACATTTTTTCCTATACTAGATACTCATATTACTTCCTCAATCACTCAAATGTAACATTAATTTCCAATTCACTAGTTTAATCCATCAAACCAAAATTCAAGTCATAATCGACACATAATTACATCATAATCATTTAAGATCTTTTACACCTCAGAATAAATCAATTGAGTGCATAAACTATCTTTGCAATGTGTACTAAACCATAATTCATGTACATATGTGAATATGATGCATGTAAATGAAATGCACTTCATTTATTCTCATATGATATGACTCGTATGACTTTATATAGCAGTTAAATTCCTAAGTGTATGGATGGGCTATTACAATTCTCCCCCCATTAAGAAATTTCATCCTTGAAATTCTTACCTGATTGGTTAAACTGATGGGGGTACTGTTTCCTCATATTCTCCTCAGTCTCCCATGTGGCTTCTTCTCTTGAATAGTTCCTCCAAAGAACTTTAACCAATGGAATCCCTCTGTTTCTCAACTCTTTAGTCTGATAACCCACTATTTTTACCGGTTTCTCAACATAACTCAAGTTACTTGAAATCTCAACTGCCTGCACTGGCAATATATGCGTCGGATCTGATCGATATCTCCTAAGCATGCTAATATGAAACAGGTTATGAATCTGAGACATCTCAGTTGGTAATGATAACTTTAAGCCAATGGTCCTATTCTCTCAGTGATCTCATATACCAATATATCTAGGGCTTAATTTACCCTTTTTACCAAATCTCAGAACTCCTCGCCAAGGTGATACTCTCAGAAACACTTTATCTCCCACTTGGTATTCCATGCCCCTACGGTGCTGATCTACATAACTTTTCTGTCTGTCTTGAGCCACCTTGATCCTATCACGAATCAATTTCTCCTTATCAACGGTGTCCTGAATCAACTTTGGGCCTTCAACAATTCTTAATCCCTCTTCATTCCAATGCAATGGTGACCTACATTTCTTACCATATAAAGCTTCATAAGGAGCCATACCGATATTATTGTGATAATGATTATTGTATGCAAATTCAATAAAAGCTACATACTGATCCCATGCTCTTCCAATACTCAAGTTCTAAGCATATCCTTAACAGTCTTAATAGTCCTCTCACTCTGCCCATCTGTCTGAGGATGAAATGTTGTGCTGAAAATTGACATTGTGCCTAAAGCTATCTGTAAATAAACCCATAATATAAAAGTGAATCTAGGATTCCAGTCAGACACAATAGATAATGAGACTCTATGCAATCTCATTATTTCATTGACATATCTCTAGGCCAGTTGATCCAGTGTATTGTTCTCTTTCACAGGTAAGAAATGGCCTAATTTAGTTAATCTATCAACGATGACCCATATGGCATTACGTTGCCTTGGCATTGTCGGCAAACCCATGATGAAATCCATAGTGATCCTCTCCCATGTCCACTCTGGAATAGGTAATGACTGTAACCTCCCAATTGGTGCCTGATGCTCAGCCTTAACCTGTTGGCATGTCAAACATTTAGTAACATACTCGGTTACTTGCTTCTTCATTCCTGCCTACCAAAAATCTTGTTTCAGTGTATTATACATCTTGGTAATACTAGGATGTATAGCATAAATCGCTATATATGCTTCCTCCAAAATTTCCTTTCTCTGATCATCCACCTCCGACACACACAATCTCTGCTTTAACTATAATGTATTATCTCTCAACTCAAATCCAGAATTTGGGTCCTGTATCAACCTCTCAATAAGCTTCATAAATTCTGGATCCTTCCTTTAAGCCTTTCTAATTCTCTTATGCAATACTGGTATAAGTTTCAATGTAGCTATTAATGCTTCATTTTGCCCTAAATTTAACTCAACATTTAATGCTCTCAGTTGTACTAGGTGTGGTAACCTCGATATCTGGATCTATGCCACACTGCTATTGGATTTCCTGTTTAATACATCAACTATCACATTAGCTTTACCAGGATGGTATTCAATCGTGCATTCATAATCTTTAAGTAACTCAATCCATCTCTTTTGTCTCATATTCAATTCCTTTTGACTCAACAAATATTTCAGACTTTTGTGATCTGTAAATATTTGAAAAGTTTTACCATACAGGTAATGTCTCCAAATATTCAAAGTAAACACTACCACAACACCAACTCTAGATCTTGAACTGGATAGTTAAACTCATGAGACCTTAATTGTCTAGAAGCATATGCAATCACCTCAGCGTACTGCATAAAAACACACCCTAATCCTTGGTGTGAGGTATCACTGTATACTACATATCCTCCAAACCCTGATGGAATAGCTAACACTGGTGTCGTAGTCAATTGATGTTTTAATTCCTCAAAACTCCTCTAACATTCATCAGTCCATCAGAAAGATACATTATTTTTCAGAAGCTTTTTCAAAGGGGTTGAAATCAAAGAAAACCTCTCAATAAACCTTCTGTAATAACCAGCTAATTTGAGGAAACTCTGAATCTTAGATACATTCCTAGGTGCCTCCCACTTTATCACTGCCTCGACTTTCTTTGGATCTACTTGTATGCCCTGTCCAGATGCTATGTGACCCAAAAATACCACTTGATCCACCCAGAATTCACACTTATTGAAATTGGCATACAATTGCTTCTCCCTTATAATCTGTAGAACTAACCTCAAGTGCTCAGAATGTTCCTCTCTGCTCTTCGAATACACCAAAATTCCATCAATAAATACGATCACAAATTAATCTAGGTAAGGTTGAAATACCTTATTCTGTCATAAAAGTTGTCGGAGCATTTGTAAATTCAAAAGGCATCACCAAAAACTCAAAATGCCCATATCAAGTCCTGAACGCACTCTTTGGTACATCAACCTCTGCTATCTTCAACTGATATTATCCTAACCTCAGATCCAGTTTAGTGAACACCTAAGCTCCCTGTAACTGATCAAATAAATCATTAATTCTCGGTAAAGGATAATTGTTTTTCACTGTCACCCTATTCAACTGCTTATAATCAATATATAATCTCAAGGTCCCATCCTTCTTTTTCACAAATAGAACTGGAGCTCCATAAGATGACACACTGGGTCTAATGAAACCCTATCCAATAACTACTACAACTGAGTCTTGAGTTTTTTAAGTTCTACAGGTGTCATCCTATATGGAGGAATCGATATAGGAGTAGTACTTAGAACTAGATTGACAGTAAACTCTGTCTCCCTATTTGGGGATAGTCTCGGTAATTCAATAGGAAACACATCTGGGAATTCCCTGATAATGGGAATATCTTGAGCTATCTGCTCAGTTCAGGTATCAGTTATATAGGCTAAGTAAGCCTGACATCCACTTTGGATCAATCTCAAGGCATTCAACGAAGAAATTAACCTAGCTGGTACTGCTTGACTAACACATCGAAATATTACTCTCGGCTGATTAAGAGATTCAATAATTACCTCCTTAGTGTAGCAGTTCATGATAGCCTTATATCTTGCGAGCTAGTCCATACCTAGAATAAGATCTATTTCTCTTAACTACAATACTATCAGGTCGGCTTTTAACTCGACCTGATCAACTCGAATAATACACTTTTTATAAATCTCCCCAATTACGGTAGTACTACATACTGAAGTACTTACCTCTAATCCACATTTCAATATCTCTTTTTCATAATGCAATTTAGATGTCAGATGAGGAGTGATAAAAGAACGAATTGGTCCTGGATCTAGTAATGCATATGCCTCAAAATTAAAGACATATAACACACCTGCTACAACATCTAGGGAGTCCTAAGCCTCCTATTTGGTGATGGCATAGGTCCTAGCTTAGGATTGCGGCTGATTACTCTGTGTCTCAGTCGTAGCACTAGAACCTGCAGAACTAGCTTTACCCCTGCCTTTGCCTCCCTGTCCTACTCCACTCGTTCTGCTCTGCTGAACAATCGCTTCAATCACTAATCCTCCTCTCACTGCAGGCTGAGCTCCTAAAACGGCAAGACAATCTCTAATTTGATGTCAAAAGAGCCACAATGTAGATAAGCTCCCGATATCTTCTAGCATATCCCACCATGATTTTTCCCACAATGTTCACAACTGGGGTTTTATTGTGTCTGTCTGCCATATGACTGTCCTCCCGAAGCTAGTCCTCTACCACCAGAATAAACAAAACCACCTCTCAACCTAAACCTTAACTGTCTTGATCTTTGCTGTGATCGTGATAGTCTACTCTGGTGTTTACCAAACCTTCTGCTATAATCAGCTTGAAATTCACCAGGCCTCTTCATTCTGAACTCTTACCTGTATTCTCCTTGCTCATCTTTTAATAACTGTTTGATTCTAATCGAAGCAGCTCTCAGCTCAGCTACAGTGAGACTTCCTTGCTTCAGATCTAAGAACTCCTTCATCTTTCTGTCTAAGTAAATCTTTGGCATGTAATTCGCCTTAAAGGCCATCAAAAACTCTTCCTATATCAGTCTACAGGGTCGAATCGAGCTACCAGGAACAATCTTCCACCATTGGTAGGCTAGACCCTGAAGTAGTGGGACTGCATAATCGAACTTCTTATTAGACTCGTAGTCCATCTGGTCAAATGTCCTCACTATCTCTAACCAACCTTCTGACTCAGCAGGGTCTGTACTCTATAGAAGTCCACAACCCTCTGCTTCCTAAGTTTGTCATACCTCCTTTCTCTCCTCTCAGGTACTCTCTAAGGAATTGGCTCAGACTGGGGCATAGGAAACTCTCTATTGGCTCCTATTGACTCGAGGTCAGCTGACTCGATGACTCGGTCTCCTACAACGATGACCTATAACAACCAACAATCATGATCACTATACGATTTTCTCGCTAAATGTCATGCTAAACTACTCCTATATGTCCCTAGGGATGCCAAACCAGACTCTGATACCAAAAATTGTAACATTCCACTTCCATAGAGCACATACTCGACATTCTAAAGAACATTCGAGCACACACCCCACGGAAGCGGCATGTTAAAGCAGTCACATCACTTTTCATGGCATCATATAAAATAGAAACATTAAAAAAAAGCTAAGTTCTCTCATATCATTCATGAACATAAGTATACATTGTCATTATAGTACATAATCCACATATATACATTACCAGCAACATATAAGAGTTTGCTCCTCTTTACAAGATGTTCTATATGAAGTGGAATGTTAAACCAATATAGCCTATCTTAGCTGACCCACCTTTGAACCATTCTCGCTCCAAAACATAAGTACTAGATTTCTACTTGATCTGTTTAGGAGTTAGAACTCCTTTGAACCTGAAAAATAACATTATAATTTTGATGAGTTTGCGAACTCAGTGAGTGAACCATCATCGATGTGCTCACTCATATCATCACTCAATAACACAGATATAATCTAGTTTACCAAATATGTCATATAAATGAATAATTCACATCACATCACATACTTCATTGATTTCAACCATTCAGTATTTCATCTCAGTTCAATGGGCATGTTAATTCAATTAGCCAATAGGGTATATCCATTCAATTATTTAATAAATACGGATGCAAATGCAAATGCACATCTCAATTTAATGGGCACTTCATTTTTACTTTGTTGTGACCTAGCACCTATTTAACTGTCCTGTATTCGTTGCTGATACCGAGCTCACTTTATACACTATCCCGTACATATTATGGATACTGGGCTTATTGATAACTGAGCCTGTGACTATTTGTGCACATTTTTGAGCTTTAAGCTCCTTTTCAATTGGGTCACTCTAGTCATAACTCCTTTATCTATTCATGCATTTCAATATAATGAGATGTAACAATTCACTTATGATGTATTCATTATTTCACATTCGATATATTCCAGTCATATATCACATTCTTCGGATTTAAGTTCAGTATTCAACATTCAATTGAGAACACATATTTCCATATTCACATACATTTACAAAACACTTTTAATACATTCCCGAATATCGATCCCTTGGATAATTGATGATCCGGAATTATCACAATCAAATGAGTAGCAATTCAATAACTGAATTTTAAACAAAGCAACTAGATTATGGTGAGAGAACATCTAGTTTAGCTCACAGTATGCTCTATAATAGCTATTGCCTTAACAACCCGGTAATGTTTGGATGCGATCGGTCAGCTATATCATGCAATACACACATATGTATACTTTACTAACTTGTTTAATGAAATGGATACTCAATCATGCACATGTAGATGTGTCATGTTTAATGCATGCTCAATTGACTATCCCGGGTATGTAACCTTATTCATAAATCTTGCTCATTCATTTGTCATATCTTGTACATAACTTATTGAAGATTAGATTAAAGCCTTAAGAAATCTTGATTACTCTAAATTCATTCAATCTTACATTTATCCATCCCTTCCTAACATTCAATACCCACACAACTTCTCATTTCTCATTCAATCATACCTAATTCATGACTTATATCCCTTGCATCACATTTGCATTCATAAGAACACCTTCATTTCTTTAACAACTCATACTTCCCAAATTCATATACATTGATATCAAACAATCCATTCCTTAATTCTAACATCAGTTATCAACTTAAACTTATCAAACCCTTAATCAATCAATCAAATAACCATCTAGGTTCATTTCAAACCTTAATAAAATCCAAATACACCAAAATAAAGTAACTTATCCTTAGTTGGTTCAACAATCATACAAAACAGAGTTTTTCACTTCCTAAGTATTTCCCACGATTGTGGTTAACTTTCCATGATCATGGAAAGACAAAACAGAAACTTTTCTTCTCCATAGCATTTTCTACGATCGTGGGTACCTTTCCACGATCATGGAATGGGTGAATAGATGGTTCACCATCCCTTTCCTTCAATCTTTTTCCAAATTTTAACACCATCATACTAATTTATTGATCATATCTCAATTATACCTAAATTATACTTCATTTCCTCATCAATTTCATCACCAATTCCAACTCAAAATCATTCAATTGATAACTCATAAATCATAGTCTTTGATGCATCATAATCAAAACAGAACTATCATTCACCTTCATACATATAACACTAACTTATCAATTTCTAGAACACTCCTAATATACCTATTTTTCTGCATAGTTACATCATCATTTACACTTCAAATCTTAACCTAAACTATCCATATAATCCACTATTTTCAAGCATCAAATCAAAATAGAAACCATACATTCATTCATTAAATTCCAGCACAACTTTAACATCAACCCTACATATCACTCGTCTCAATTTAATCATCATGAATGTTTCTATTTTAACATGCCATAGAGATCAAAAATCACTTACTTGATTTGCCCTAATTCCACCTCAATCTTCAAGTTAACTTAATCTTCCAACAAGTAAGGATACTCCAAGAATAAGATGAAAATAGAGAGGGGTTTCAACAACAAGATGAAGGCAGCATAATATTGAAGTATCAAAGTGCAGAATTTTAGCAAAATCTCAAGGTTGTAATGGTTATGTGAATCGGTAGTGAGAAGGGTAGAGAGGAAGATGAGATGTAGAAAGAACAAGAGAAGATGGTCTTTGATGTGTGAAAATCGTGGCTGTAAGTGTGTGGAGGAGAAGGTGGGCACGTGTCATGCCAAGTGTCAACTTCCATTTGTCACTCTGTAATTAGCCCATTTGTCTCATAATCACTAGGCCATTTGTCACTAAATTAAACCACAATTTGTGTTGGACCCCATTTTCGGAGCCGAACAATCCGGAGTCATGAAGCGTGAGTAGGGTTATGTCAATGAACCCTCGTTAGCCGTCATCTCACAAGGGTGGCGTGCCCACACTAGCCAATCACCATTTCACTTCTTCAAAAAAATTATAGCTCTATGTCTGTAGTTTATTTTGAAACAAGAACCATCTAATTCGGAGCTCTATAGCTCAAGATATGCTTAAAAATCCAAAGTACATTCATAACCCAGTTATGCCCATCCTACCGATCCCTCATTTTCTTTCCATCAATATATTCCAAATCAACACCAAAAACTACCAATGTTTATGGAACGATATAAAAATGTCTTAAGAATCTATTGCTTTAAGAATCACTTAATTTGGAGGTCGGGTTATGAACTTATGGTCAAAAGAATCAACCATGCTCATGTCCTCAATCACCTTGTACCTATCTCGGGACAATTGGTATAACATTCACTAGAGCTGTCGGATTAAGGTTTTCTTTGGATAATTTCAAAGAGGACTTCTACATCTATAACTTTCATGAAGACTACAAAACGAGTTTTTGTCATTTGGAGGGTCAAAACACACAGCCGTGTGAAATTACATGGATAGCCCGTGTTTCTCTCAAGTCTGATTGTGTTTTTGCATCAAGAACACACGGTCAGTGTGAATTTTACACGACCTGACCGTGTAACCTTCGGGTTTTTGCTCAATTTCCCTTCTCTAAGACCCCTCCAATGGATCCTATACCCATCCTAACGTCACCTTCACTCATAATCTTCCCAAATCGAACAATCCTGGTGCGATATCACTTCATATACTCTACTTATTTGGGATACATATCCTATGCAATATCACCGACTCAAACGATCATATCTGTCAATTTCGATTTCCAAAAATCATATACTTTATACCGTTGGAAAGATAAAAAGATAAGCTACAACTTTATGGAAGACTACTTTGGCTAATTCTACCTAGATCGATGCAGGTTTTCCTTTGAGTTCATAAAACAATTTCTACCCCTATGAAAACTTGAAATTTGCAATGTAAAGACTTGAAAAGTCATAAGCAAGCATAATGTATATATATTTCATTGACTTCAAAAGATAAAAGTTTTACAACGCTTTAGTGGGAATTTCGAGCCACCTTACATCATAATCCAAAATACAAACTTTTCAAGAACAATAATTGCTCAAAATGTGACTAAAGTCTTGTTCTATATAATCTAGCTTCAAAAACAAAATACGCAAATTAG
>JANIHZ010125391.1:0-12788 GCA_027478365.1 Erythroxylum rufum | reverse complement strand
CCTAAAATCTTTTCTGAAATATTCGTTCCCGGATGTCGGTGTCGGAGATTTGTTTCAGTTCGATGTGAATTCGATTTGTTATTCGATTTCTTTGGCTTCCGCAAGATTTCGTGACTTTTGTGTGATTCGTTCTTTCAGATTTTTCTCTCTTTGCCCCTTGGGGTTTATCGATTTCGCATTCGAGGTTGGGATTCGAAAACGGGTCCCAACAATAAATGTGTATTTATTGTTCTCTAAATGCTTGAGAATGTGCCATATGTTGTTGTTTGTGAATTTTAGGAATGAATTCTAATTGCTTCACAATTGTTATAATTGTTGCATTTGAATGAGTGGTGAAATGACTTTGATGCTTGGCATAGGAATGTGGCTGATGAATTGTGAAATGTTGATGGGAATGCATATGAAATATGTCATGTGCATGACAAACAAGTTTTAGAAATGCGCCATTAGGGCAATTTATTTTCAAGTCATGAATTACATGTTATATGGGTTTGTGGTGATCTGTTCTGTCAGTCAAGTGCACTTGTGTAAAGGCTTCTCCCGCCTGCCCGCTAGAGGCATGGAGCTCCTTCACAGACTCCCTTAAGCTCACGGCTACGCAATCCATTATGTGGGATTGCGATAGTACGTTCTATTCACGGCTACACAAGGCCGTTTCATGGAATTGTGTTAGTACATTCTGTTATAGACTACCCAAACCATTCTGATGTGTTTATGCGTTTATGCTTTGTGTACAAGTTTGATGAATATATGAATTATGTGGTTTGCGAATTGGTTGATATGTTGAGAACTTGAGGAATATGTGTTTAATGGATTCCATATGAATTTTGGTTTGATCATAAATGTTTTAAATGGTTTTGCTTGTTACCGATTATAAAACTGTTACCCACGAGCTTTATGCTCACCCCTAATTTCTTCTCATCCACAGGCGATGACCAAGATACCGAGTGATCGAGTTGAGAGTCAGGGCATCACTCCAATTTGCATATTGTATTTTTGAAGCTAGATTTTGTAAAACAAGGCTTTAGTTGCATTTTGAGCAATTGTTGTTCTTGTAAAGTTTATATTTTGGATTTTGATGTAAGGTGGCTCGAAATGCCTACTAAAGTGTTGTAAAACTCTTATTTTGATGTGAATGAAATACATATACTTTATGGTTTTTTGTGGCAGTTCAAATTTTTGCATTGCAAATTTCAAGTTTTCATAGGGGTAAGATTTGTGTTCTGGATTTGGGGGAAAAACTGCACTAATCTAGGATGAATTTTGACCAAGTTGTCTTCATAGAAGTTGTAGCTTGTCTTTCTAGCTTTCCAACGATATAAAGTATGCAATTTTTGGATATCAGTCTTGAGAGATACGATCGTTTGAGTAGGTGATGTTGCATAGGATGTGTATTTCGAATAACTAAAGTTTTTGAAGTGATATCGCACTAGGAGAGTTGAATTCGGGATGATTATGGGTAAAACGGATGCTAGGATGGAGGTAGGATCCATTGGAAAGGTTATTGGAGAGGGAAAAATTTAGTAGAAAGTTACACGGTCTGCCCATGTAAATTCACACAGGTCGTGTGTTCCTAACGCAGAAGCATAATCAGACCCAAAGGTTACACTGTATGCCCGTGTAAATTCACATAGGCCGTGTGTTCCTAACGCAGAAGCACAATCAGACCTAAAGGTTACACGGTATGCCCATGTAAATTCACACAGGCCGTGTGTTCCTAACGCAGGAAGCACAATCAGACTCGAAGGTTACACGGTTTGCCCGTGTGAATTCACACAGGCCGTGTGTTCTTATCACAGAAGCACAATCAGTCCAGAAAGTTACATAGTCTGACCATGTATTTTTACATGATCCGTTTCTTATTCAAATGATAGAATTTTACTTTGAAGTATTCACGAGAGTTGTAGATCTAGAAATCCTTTTTCAAACCGTCTAAGATTGAACTCAATCCGACATCCTTAGTGGGAGTTATGCCAGTTGTCCCAAGATAGGTTCAATATGTTTGAGAACAAGAGCATGGTTGATTCTTTTGGCCATAACTTCATAACCCAACCTCCAAATTAAGTGATTCTCAAAGAGATAGATTCCTAACACATGTCTCTATCTGTCCAAAAACAAAAATTTGATAGAATGGTATTGAATTCAAAATTATTGATGGAAAGAAAGTGAGGAGTCGGTTGGGAGAGCATGATTGGGCTATGAACATACATTGGTTTCTTAAGCATATCTTCATCGATAGAACTTTGATTGAGTTGGTTCTTGCTCCAAAATAAACTAGAGACTAAGAAACACAAATTTTAAAGCAGTCAAATTGTGATTATTGTGATTCCGCTGTGTGGGCTCACCCTTTGTAGTTTGAGATGTTATGAGAATGATGATGAACCAATGATGGCTAATGAGGGTACATTGAAATAACCCTACAAGGAAACCTGCCACGCTCTATGATTTCAGATAGTTGGGCTCCGAAAATGGGACCCAACAGTTGTGGTATTAGAGTGACTAGGTTTAGTGATATCCTAGGCAACTAGGTGGGTAGTTTTCACGTACGAAGTGAACATGCATTGTTTTAAATGAACCATATGTATTATTTTAAATGAACAACTTACATTATTTTGAATTGTTTTATATGATTTGAAATTGCTTTGTATGAACTAAAGAGTTCTAAATATTTTCAAATTGAAGGAGTGATTATGCCGCCTCGAAAAAGAACTTGAGGAGCTCTGACTCGATCTGGCTCTCGCCAAGGGAGCACAGATGAATCCTATGTTCCACAAGATACGGGGACACATTCTGCTCCTGACTCTGAGGCACCTAGGGTGCAACATGAAGTGCCACCGCCTCCTCCTCTTATGACTCAAGCAAACCCTCTAGATCCGTGATTCTTTCAAGTCTTTGCCTTGGCTTTTACTTACGCCATGGGCCAAGGGTCACAAGCTCTGGTGCCAGCTCCAGTAGAAAGGAGTGGACAGTATGATAAGCTTTGTAAGTATGGAGCTGTGGACTTCAATAGGACTACAAATCCCACAGAGGCTAAAGCATGGCTGAAGAGGACAGAGAGAGTCCTAATTAAAACGAAGTGCACTGATGAAGAGAAACTGGACTATGCAATCAGTTTGCTGCAGGGGGATGCACTCCACTGGTGGGAATCAATGCCTCATAGTCAAATTATGCCTCTGGTACTATCATGGAGAGATATTGTAAAAGTTTTCCGGAAGAAATAACTTTCGAGGGTTTATATCCAAGAAAAGGCTAGGGAGTTTCTAAATCTCGCACAGAGGGATATGAGTGTGAGTGAGTATGAGCTGAAGTTCACCCAGCTTTCCCGGTATGCGGCCAACATTGTGGCGAATAAAGAGGACAAGTGCCGCGAGTTTGAGAGGGGACTTCATCTAAGGATCAAGGAGAAGGTACTGATCCATAATTTTTGTAACTACCAGCTATTGGTATATGTGGCCCTCTAAGCAAAGAAACTGGAGAACATCAAATATGAAGTTAATAAGAAGAGGAAGAGCCGGGAATAGTCTGCTAGGAAGGTGATGAGTGCTTCGATGCCAGAGAGGAGTGTGAGGAGCTTCCGGTCCCAGAGCGAAGTAGGGAGTAGTGGCCCCGCCAAGAATAAGTAAGTGAAGCCAGTTTCAATGCAAGCCTCAACTGTAGGAGACAATAGAAGGATGGAGAGGGGTAGTCACATGAATACTAACCCCCAATGTGAATATTGTGGGAAATTTCACAAGAGAGAGTGCTTTAAGTTACTTGGAGCATGCTTCTGATACGGAGAGAAGGGACACATGATCAAGGACTGTCCCCAAGCAGCAAGGCAAGAGGGGTCGCAGATGCAAGCCCCAAGGAGAGCAGAAACAGTGGGGACTAGGTCAGTCGCTGAGGTGGGCAGCTCTGGAGCTGCAAAGAAGGTTGTTCCTCCAAGAAGGCCAAGGGGTCAAGCTCAGGCTCAAGCAAGGGTGTTCTCCATGACCAAGGAGGAAGCTGCAGCTGCATCGGAAGTTATCACAGGTATGACTTAGTTATTTAATTCCGAAGTATATGTCTTGATTGATTCTGGTTCTACGTATTCATTTGTTTCTGCAAGCATGGTTGTGCATGATGTGAATTTGGTGCCATTGGATAGTCCCTTGATTGTTAGCACTCTTTTAGGGAAGAAGGTGATAATAAGTCAAGTATATAGAGACAGTAAACTGGTTATTAAGGGTGCTAGACTGGTAGTAGACTTATTGCCTCTAGACCTGAAGGGTCTAGATGTTATACTGGGTACGGATGCTATGGAAAAATATTGTGCAAAGTTAGATTGTAGCCTCAAGGAGGTAGAGTTTGACTTTGGCAATGGTGGGAAGGTAATTTTCAGAGGAGATAGGAGAACCCCATCACCCAGAATTGTTTCGGCTTTGCTTGCCGAACAGATGATGAGAAAAGGGTGTGAAGCCTTCTTGGCACATGTCATGGAAATTGATGTAAATGAAGAGAAGATAGAAGATTTTTTGATTGTGAGAGAGTTTTCAGATGTGTTTCCAGAGGACTTACCTGGTTTGCCACCAGTGAGAGAAATCGAGTTTGCCATTGACTTGATTCTCGAAACCACACCCATTTCTACACCACCGTATAGAATGACTCCAGCTGAATTGAAGGAGCTCAAGGAGCAGTTGGAGGAACTGTTAGAGAATGAGTATATACGGCTGAGTTCGTCACCATGGAGATCGCTGGTTCTGTTTGTTAAGAAGAAGGATGGAAATGGCGCATGTGCATTGATTACTAGAGACTCAACAAGGTGACTATTAAGAACAAGTACCCTCTGCCTCGGATTGATGATCTGTTTGATCAGTTGCAAGGAGAAAGGGTCTTTTCTAAGATCGATCTCAGGTTAGGCTATCATCAGCTCAGAATCAAGGAGTCTGATATAAGCAAGACAGCCTTTAGGACTCGTTATAGGCATTACAAGTTCCTAGTCATGCCATTCGGACTGACCAATGCTTCGACTGCATTTATGGATCTTATGAATAGGATCTTCAAGAAGTATCTGGATCAGTTTGTCATAGTGTTTATCGATGACATTTTGGTCTGTTCCAAGAGTGAAGAGGAACATGAGGAACATCTCAGAATAGTATTGCAAACACCGAGGAAGAAGGAACTTTATGCCAAATTTAGCAAATGTGAATTCAGGCTTCATGAAGTGATTTTCCTTGGACATGTGATAGCGAAAGATGGGGTCATGTTGACCCAAAGAAAATTGAAGCAGTGGTGAATTGGCATGCACCGAAGACAGTGGTAGAAGTGAGAAGTTTTATGGGTTTGGCAGGGTATTATAAGAGGTTTGTGGAAGGATTTTCTATGATAGCTGCTCCGATGGCCAAGCTATTGAGGAAGAATCATAAATTTATCTAGAGTGAGGAATGTCAGAAAAGTTTTGAGGAACTCAAGTGCAGATTAACAAGTGTTTCAATTTTGATTTTTCCTACTGGAGATAAGGGTTATACAATATATGGTGATGCTTCAAGAAAGGGTTTGAGTTGTGTGTTAATGCAAGGAGACAAGGTAATAGCTTATGCCTTACGGAAGCTAAAACCTCATGAATTGAATTACCTGACCCATGATCTGAAATTGGAAGAAATAATTTTTGCTCTGAAGATTTGGAGACATTATTTATATGGGGTACAGATGAAGATTTTTATAGACCATAAAAGTCTCAAGTATTTATTGAGCCAGAAGGAACTGAATTTGAGACAGAGAAGGTGGTTAGAGTTGCTCAAGGATTATGACCTGTTGATTGAATACCATCCAGGAAAGGTGAATGTGGTTACAGATGCCTTGAGTAGAAAATTCTCTATAGCTCATGTTCGAGCAGTTTATTTGCCGTTATTGGAAGAGATGGCTAAGCTTAGCATAAGCTTGAAGCAGCAAGAACCAAATTGCATTCTTGCTAATTTCAGAGTAATTTCAGAGTAAGACTGATATTAAGGGAGAAAGTTTGGGAGTTACAATCACAGGATGCAGAATTGAGTAAGCTCTGAGAGGAAATCCAGAATGGCAAGAAATCTGAGGTAGTAGTGATGGATGATGGACTTATGGTTGTAGGGAACAGACTTTGTATTCCAGATGTCAAGGAGGTGAAGGATGAGATACTGGTTGAGGCACACAATGCTCCTTATGCTTGTAGGGAACAGACTTTGTATTCCAAATGTCCATGAGGTGAAGGATGAGATACTGGCTGAGGCACACAATGCTCCTTATGCTATGCACCCAGGTAGCACCAGGATGTACAGAGACTTAAAAGAGCATTTCTGGTGGAAAGGCATGAAGAAGGATGTAGCAGAGTATGCCAGTAAGTGTCTAGTATGTCAGCAAGTCAAGGCTAAACATCAGGCACCTTCAGGCAAGTTAAGGCCATTATCCATGCCTGAGTGGAAGTGGCAAAGGGTAACTATGTATTTTCTGATAGGTTTGCCCAAGACCAGTAGGAAACATGACGCCATATGGGTTATTGTTGATCGTTTGATGAAGTCAACCCATTTTTTGGCAATTAAATAGGCTGATTCTCTTCATGTGCTAGCAAAGAATTATATTGATGAGATAGTAAGATTACATGGGGTTCCAGATTCCATAGTTTATGACAGGAATCCTCGATTCACTTCAAGATTCTGGGGAAGCTTACAAGAAGCTATGGGAACCAAGTTAAATTTTAGCACGGCTTTTCATCCCCAAACGGATGGTCAATCTAAGAGGACCATTCAGACCCTTGAGGGAATGCTCAGGGTATGTGTGATGGATTTCAAAGGAGCTTGAGATGAGCATTTGCCATTGGTCGAATTTGCTTACAATAATTCATACCATTCGAGCATTCAGATGGCTCCTTATAAAGCACTGTATGAAAGGAAGTGTAGAACTCCGATATGTTTAGATGAAGAAGGAGAAAGGAAACTGATAGGGCCAGAGTTACTACAAATGACAGTGGACAAAGTCAATCTGGTTAAGCAACGACTTAAAGCAATGCAGGATAGAATGAAAAGTTATACTGATGAATACCGAAAGGAGATGGAGAATGAAGTCGGTGAGAAAGTATTTCCTAAGACGTCTCCTTAGAAAGGAGTCATGAGGTTTGGTAAGAAGGGCAAGTTAAGTCCTAGATATACAGGCCCTTATGAAATTCTTGAGAGGATTAGAGCTTATAGGTTGGCGCTGCCACCGAAATTGCCACAGATATATGACGTCTTTCATATGTCCATGCCGAGGAGATATAGATCGGATCCATCCCACATCATTCAAATCACTGAGGTTCAATTAAGAGATGATCTGAGTTATGAGGAGATTCCAGTGGAGATTTTGGACACCAAGGAAAAGGTCCTCAGGAACAAGATAGCTCAACTGGTCAAAGTCCTGAGGAGAAACCATTCTGTGGAAGAGGCCACGTGGTAGCTTTTGGAAGCCATGAAGGAGAAGTATTCATATCTCTTCAATGACACAGGTAAGAATTTCGAGGACGAAATTCTTTTAAGATAGGGAGAAATGTTGGCCCCTAAATTTTTCTTGATGAATAAGCATGATTTAAATTAATTTTGAGGTTTTGATGGGTTAATTTTTGGGATTTATTTATTATGTTAATGTGAGTAAGATTATGTGGCATAAATTAATATAATTAAAGTGTTAAGGTGGTAAGATTACATAAAGGGTATTTTGGGAATGTCATTTAAGCTTAAAAACCATAAAGCATTAAAGGAGGGCGAAAATGGACATTATGCAATCATTAAAGGGTATAAAAGGGGAGAAAAATTGTTGTCTTACATTTGGAAGAAGCTAAAAACGTGAAAGAGAAAAGAGAGAAGAGAGAAGCACAAAAAAGAGAGAAAGAAGAGAAAAGAAGGGAGGTCAACTAGGTTTCAATTTTTCTTCGTTCTAAAGAGCGATTTTAAAGGTGTTCAAGAAGGGAAAAGGAAGGAGGAAGATTAGAGTTTCCATTAGAGCCAAGAAACAAATTGTTTAGCGAAGATTCAAGGTAAGTGTATGTTTTAATCTTTGGATTTTTGGAAGATTTTTGGTTCAAAGAGCTTAGGAAATGCATAGGTTTAGGTATCCTAGGATCAATTTTAGTGAATTTACTTTGTGGGTTTATCAATTGAAATGCCTATTGATGTGGGATTTTTATCAATATTGAAGAAAATCAAGAGAGGCAAGAGCAGAGGCACATTTGAGCAAGTTATAAGCAAGGAAATTCAAGGTGGGTTCCACTTTTATAATTAAGTAATAAGCCACTAATGTTTCTTTCAAGAAATGAAAATAAATGATTTTCAACTACTTTATTCATGTGCATTTATTGCTTTTTAAATGCTATAAGAATGTGCTACTTGTTTGTGTATGGATTGTGTTATTTTTTGATGAGTTGAATGATGGAAATGATTTTTGAAAGAATAGCAAGTTTATGAAATCAAGTTTCCAAAAATGTGCCGTATGGGCAAACTATTTTCAGTTCATGAATTACATGTTATGTGGGTTTGGTGTAGTCCATTCAAGAATGTCACGTGCACGTTGTCCAAGTTAAAGGCTTCTCCTACCTACCCGCTAGTGACACGGAGCTCCTTCATGGACTCCTCAAGTTTACGACTACACAAGACCATTATGTGGAATTGTGTAGTTCATCATGTTTATGGATCTACCCAAACCATTATGATGTGCTTATATGTTGAGAGGTTTGATGAATGCATGACTTATATAAGTTATGAATTGGTTTGATAAGTTGAGAAATATATGTTTTATGGATTTTCATAAGAATTTGCTATGATCATGAATGTTTTCAATGGTTTTGCTTATTACCAGTTATAAAACTGTTACCCACGAGCTTTTAAGCCTATCCGCCTTCCATCCCATCTCCAGGTGATGAGCAAGAGAAAGAGTGAAAAAGAATCAAGGCATCACTCGAATTATGCATATTTTTGTATTTGAAGTTAGATGATGTAAAACAAGGCTTTAGTTGTATTTTGAGCAATTATTGTTCATGTATCTTTTTTATTTTGGGATTTGATACCCATGATGTAATGTGGCTTGGAATGCCATTAAAGCTTTGTAAAACTCTTATTTTAAGATGTTAATGAAGTATGGATTTATGTATGGATGATTGTTTAAGTTAAAATGTGAATTTGTGTATAGATGAGGTGAAGTTGAAATATGAATTAATTAAGGATGAGGTTAAGTTGGAATTAGGTACATTTGAGGAAGTTATCAATTTGAGATGATAAATTTTGAATACGAATTGTTGTTACATATAAGTGAGAGGTATTATGGAAAAGAAAGATAAGAATTGTGTTCTAACTTCAGGAGAAAAACTGGATTAATCTAAGCTGAATTAGACAAAGTTATCTTCTTGGAAGTTGTAGCTTGTTTTCTAGATTTCCAACAGCATAAATTATGTAATTTTTGGATATCAGAGCTGAGAGATATGATCATTATAAGTTATGATACTGCATAGGATGTATGTACAGGACAGCTATAGTAAATGATGAGAATTAGAGGTCTTAATGAGTCAAATAAGTAGAGATTAGAAGATTTAATGAAACAAGGTTGGTGGTTGAATTGATATGAAGCATTATTTCACTAGAAGAGTTGAATTTGGGAGGACTATGAGTGAACATGATGTTAAAATGAATGCAGGAACCATTGGAGAGGCTTAAAAGGGAGTTTTGTATCACTTATATCCATTAGACGGACTTTAGGTCCATTAAATGGACCTTCTTAAGTCTGGAAGGACCCCCAGCCTCACCCATGCCCGTTAAACAGACTTTAGGTCCATTAAACGGACCTTCTCGGGTCTGGAATGGCCCCCAGCCCCATGTATGGCCATTAGGCAGACATGCATACACTATTTACTTACGAAAATTTGCATTTTGGACCCTTTAAATGGCAAAATCTCGCTTTGAGGTCTTCATGAAATTGTAGATCTAGAAGTCCTCTTTCAAACTGTCTAAGAATGTCCTCAATCCAACATCTCTAGTGAAAGGTATGGCAATTGCGCCAAGTCAGGTACAATATGATTCAGGACATAAATATGCTTGATTCTTTTGCGCATAGCTTCATCATCCAACATCCAAATGAAGTGATTCTTGAAGTAATAGATTTCTAAGACATTTTTGTATCCTACATAAATAATGGTAGTCCTTGGTGTTGGTTTTAGAAAGATTGATGGAAAGAAAGTAAGTGATCGATTGGAAGGGCATAACCGAGGTATGAACATACTTTGAATTTTTAAGCATCTCTTAAGCTATAGAGCTCCGAATGAGATGGTTCTTACTTCAAAATAAATCTGAGACATAGAGCTACAATTTTTTTAAAGAAGTTAAACTTTGATTTTGGTGATTGGCTGGTGTGGGCACGCCATCATTGTGGGATGATGGCTAATGGGGGTTCGTTGAGATAACCCTACTGGGTATGCTAACATTTTATGACTCTGGATGTTGCGAAGTAATGAAGAAGATCACGTTTCACGAGTTTGGAAGAGTTGTTCTTGGTATGTATGTTTGTTTTGTGTTGAATGTGGGTGGTCTAGGTTTGTTCGAAGGTTTCACCCTGGTGAGGCCCAGAGAATGGTTAAGGTGATTTCTTGGAATATGCTCACATTATATTTCAGGAGTTGGGCTCCGGAAATGGGACCCAACATGTTTGGTATCAAAGTAAGAAGATGAACCGATAATGGTTAAGGTGATTTCTTAGAATGCGCTCACGTTTTATGGTTCAAGAGTTAGGCTCCGGAAATGGGACACAACTTAAACACCTCCATATGACTTCTTTAGTTATCATGTCATAAGCCTTTTTTAAGTTAATGAGAAACATATATAGGTTCCTCTATTTGTCCCTATAATATTCCATTATTTATCTAAGGAGTTATATAGCTTTTGTTGTGAACCTTCTTGGCATAAAACCAAATTTGTTCTCTGAGATTGGTACACCTTTTCTCGCTCTCTTCTCAATTAGCCTCTCTTATAACTTCATAGTGTGACTAAGTAGTTTGATGCCTCTAAAGTTGTTGCAGGTTTAGATGTCCCTTTTGTTCTTGTAGAGAAGGATTAGTGTGCTAAGTTTCCACTCCTCTAGTATTTTGGAGGACTTAAGGATAACATTAAAAGCTTGGCTAACAAAGTAAAAATAATCTTCTCCTAGGCTTTTCTATACCTCTATGGGTAACTTATTAGGTCTTGCTATCCTTTCACTCTTCATCTTCATTAAAGCTCCTTTAATTTTTTTCTTTCATTTTCTTCCAGTAACAAGTGAAGCTAAGATATTTTTCAGAAGCGCTAAGATCACCTAAGGAAATTTTGTTAACTCCATCTATATTAAAAAGGCTATAAAAGTATCTCTGTCATCTTCTCTTGATGTCATTTTCATTTATGAGCACCTATCCTGCTTCATCCTTTATACAAAAAACTTAATCTAAGTCTCTCATTCCTTAGCTCTCTCCAACTTAAATATATCCTTTACTCCAACCTTAGTTTTTAATCGTTGATATAAGTTCTTATAGGCTCTATAAGCTTTTGAGACTATATTATTCATCTATTTCTTTGCTAGCTTGTAACTTAATCTATTAATCACCTTCTCTTTATCTGTGTTTCTATTTAATAAATCTTCATAGGCATCTTTTTTTATCTTCACCTTTTTTTGTACATCTTCATTCCAACACCAAGACTCCTTCTTACTATTCGTAGGCCCTTTAGAAACTCCCAAGATTTATTTAGCTTCATTCGTTAAAAGGGCCACTATCCCTTTCCACTTCATGTTAGCATCTCCTTCTAGTTTATATTCTTCTCCATACATTACTATATCCCTAAGTTATCTAACAGTGTCCTCTTTCAAATTCCACCATCTAATTTTAGTGCACTTATGAGAACTTTTCTTCCTTCTCAAATATTTAATTATAAGATCTATGACTAGTAATCTATATTGAGTTAATGAGTATGTGTTAAGTATCACCTTAAAATCTTTGCAACTAGGTTGATCGCTTCACCTTATGAGGAAGTAATTGATCTAAGTCTTCATAGTACTATTACTAAAGGTCACATGCTCCTCTTTTTTATTGAAGAAATAATTGGCTAACACCAAATTGAACTGTACTAAAAAGTCTTACAAAGGAGTCCTATTATCATTCCTATATCTATACTTGAAAACCCCGTAAGCATAAAAATACCCATCCAAGGTCACCCCTATATGGACGTTAAAGTCTCCTTCTAGAATAACTTTCTCATTATGGGGAATCTACTAAATCATCTCATCTAGCTCTTCCCAAAATTAGTGCTTAAATTGTTCTTCCAACCTTACTTGTTGTGTATAAGCACACACTACACCCATTTATCTCTTTCGCTTTAGCCTCCATCTACTTTGTCTCCTGGATGCATGTTATATGCATCTTATATTTATCTAATATTTTTACTAATTTTAATGACTTCCTTGTAAGAGTCTCAATGTTCTAGGAACCTATCAGTGATCCACGAACATCTTCTCTCTTCCTTGCCTTAAAACTCACTAAAGGACTTGCCCTAATGTTATTATAAGACGTTAAAGCCACACCTACCTTAACACCCAATAGAAGATATACAAAACAAGCACAACAATGCCTTAATGGCTCTAAAACAACTTGAGAAAAATAAATAAGAGATGAGGCTTAAAAATTCAATATCCAAAGTTTTCTAAAAAGAAAAAGGAAATTTTTTCTTTTTCAGCATAATTTAGAAACAATTTGATGCTTTCAATCTGATGAAACAAATGATCTAGAGAGAATTAACCCCCCAAAAAAATTTGTTGCT
>JANIHZ010125323.1:0-12803 GCA_027478365.1 Erythroxylum rufum | reverse complement strand
AATAGTTTCATGGCAACTATGCATATTTTATTACAAGGGTAATTTTGGAAAAAAATATTACAAGTCATTACATTCCATTCATTTTTAATATCACTTCCAAACAATGGTTAAAGGAGTCCCTCTCTTATTTTATTTAAACTTCCAAACAATGGAATGGCTCATTCCATTCCACTCCATTCCATTCCGTTCCATTAATTGTCATTCTATTCCATTCCATCCTAAACTCGCAAACATACCCTAAAGGTCCTAAGAAAATTGTCTATTTAGGCAATGATTTTTACCTCATAAACTTTGTGGAAGAGGAAGATTATGTGCAGACTCTCACACAATGCCCGTGGATAATTTCAAGCCACGCCCTCTCCATTCAACCATGGTACCCGAATTTTTGACCTTCGACTGGAAAAATTACGCACGTTATCGCTTGGGTACGTTTCCCAGAACTTTCCGTAGCCAGGTACCATCCCTCGATCCTCACCGCTCTCGGCAATTTAGTGGGACGCACGATTAAAATCGACAGCAACACACAACAAGCTCACCGAGGTAAATTCGCTCGAGTGGCTGTGAACATTGACCTCAACTCATCTCTCCGATCCATCGTTGAGCTAGATGGTGAACACATCAAGGTGGCGTACGAGGATCTGTCCCAAATCTGCTTCGCCTGTGGACTAGTCGGTCATGGCGCACCGACCTACCCCACACATCCGCTTGAGCAACCAAACAAAACGCCCAACACCGATGGACAGCCAGCGACCAACAACCCCAACAACTGTGGGGAATCTTCCACTGGAGACCACCGACAAGTGGATTTCGGACCCTGGATGCAGGTACAGCGTCGCCCTCGTCGACTGCCATCCGCCCCAATGGCAAACCGAAATGACAGGAACACCAACTCCTCCCACGTGGGGTTGCAGGGCTTAAGGTACTCGGCCTTGTCAGAAATTGACCCGTTGGTCTCCAGTACGGACCATCCTCCAACAGTAGAAGTGAATCACCAATCCACAACCCATACTACGTCAGGTTCGAACCAAGGGAGGGAGAAAGTCCTAAACCATGCGTCGATTAGGGAGATGAGGCAGAAACGCTCGTTGTTTAATGGGTGGGCTGGGTCTTCTACACACAGCATCAATACGACGCCATCAGCTTCCACCCAATGTCAGGCCAAGGCCTAGCAAATCTCCCATTCCATTCAGCCCATGGACCGTAATAGGCAGATTTCTCCCTTGCAAACTATATAGCCCACAGCACAAGTCACTCAAAGCCCAATAACAAATCATGTGGCCCCCTCCCATGCAGAAGTGATACTACAAAATCAAAATATCACTCTCCCCATACACAAGGAATTGGGTCGCGTGGACATGGAGGAGGACCCTGTCGACGACTGTCTCCTACAGCCTCGACATCGATTAGTAAAAAATACATGATACACCCACCGCAACCCCTGGATTCGAGAAAAGACTCTCCGGACGCAAATGAAACTCATATTGATTCCAATACTCAGATGGAGAAGACTCCACAGGATCACAAGACAGACCAGCGACGGGAGTTGACTGATAATGCAGTCAACTCTCTTACAAAATAATTTTTCCCTCCTGCTCCGTGGTTATGTCGATATTCATATGGAACTGTCAAGGGGCTTAAGGGAGGACCTTCAAGCCCGTCATCAAGAACTATATTCGAATCCATAAACCAATTCCTGTTATTTTGGTGGAGCCACGCATAAGTGGGGTACATACGCTGAAGGTTATCCAGAGTTTGGGTTTTGCCCACTCCTTCAAGGTAGAAGCCGAAGGTTATTCAGGAGGTATCTGGCTACTTTAGAAAGATGATATTGTGGTCCGAATTTTGCTAGCTCACCATCAATTTGTGCATGCCAGCATTGAATGAGACCAACTGTCATTTGACTTCACGGCCATTTATGCCAGCTCAACGTATTCGTTACAAAATTATTTATGGCAATATCTGAGAAAATTTGCTAGGATCACCTCTAACCCTTGGCTGTTGGGTGAGGACTTCAATGCCAAATTTGAAAGCCAGGATAAACGTGGAGGCTCTCATCTCCAACCAATCGTCAATTCTAAATTCAGAGACTGTGTGCACAGTTGTCATCTTCAAGATCTAGCATTTTCAGAGCCAAGATTCACTTAGCGAAGAGGCCAAATTCTCGCTAGATTAGACCGTGCCTTCTGCTCCAATTCGTGGCAAGTCTCTCACCTTCCATTCCTGAAATCTGATCATCGACCTCTTTTAATTACTTTTAAGAACAGCGCACATTCAACTCTGACAATTAGGCCCTTTAAATTTCAGTCAGCTTGGCTTACTCATAACTGCTTTGATCAATTTGTAGCTGAGAATTAGAACCCTTCTAGCTCTGATTTTAGTGGCGTGATCAGAAGTTTCTCGGAAAGATTATAGCTTTGGAACACTATCACGTTTGGCAACATTTTCCACCGCAAAAAGAGACTCATGGCTAGACTCGAAGGCATCCAAAAACAACTAGAAGACACAGACTCGACCTCTCTCCAGGAGCTGGAGGAATACCTACGATCCAAGTTGGAGCAGGTCCTTTACCAAGAAGAACTCTTCTGGCACCAGAGATCCAGAAGCCTGTGGTTAGGCCAGAGAGAAAGGAATACCAAGTTTTATCATGCAATTACAATGGCCAGACAACGTCAAGCGCGGATTACTTCCTTGCAAGATGATCATGGAAATGTGATTTCAGATACAACAAGCATCAGGAGATAAACGCAGAATTACCTCGAGGAATTATATATAGTCGACAGCCAGCACCCTCTAGACTGGCAGCTCCATGACCATTTCCTTACCCTTCCTCAACAAGCAAAAGCTGATCTGGACAGTCCACTCAGTCCTAACAGAATCAAGATGGCTTTCTTCTCTATGGCTCCAAACAAGGCACTTGGGTTTGATGGCTTAACTGCTCTTTTCTACCAATCCCAATGGGACATCGTCGGCCCTTTTCTGACTTTATTCATATAGTGAATTTTTCGCCATGAAACTTGGGAATCTAAACTTAATCGTACCATTGTGGTACTTATACCTAAGATTCCTTCTCCCACATCAATTATGCAGTTCTGACTAATTGCATTATGCTCTGTGCTCTACAAGGCCATTACCAAGATCATTGTTAATCGGCTAAAACCTTACCTTGACGATCTGGTTGCTCCAACACAATGCAGTTTTGTCCCAGGGTGATTAATTACGGACAATATTATCATCACCTAGGAAGTCATCCACACAATGAGAAGGAAAACGGGTCGGAAAGGGATAATGGCTCTAAAAGTGGACCTTGAGAAAGCATACGATAGGCTGTCATAGAACTTCATTCAAGATACACTAATCAATGTTGGGATTCTTGAGTCGCTGATCAATCTCATAACGAAGTGCATCTCCTCGGTCTCCTTTCAAGTGACATGGAATGGTGAACTCAGCGATACCTTTAGTCCCTCTAAAGGTATTCGACAGGGTGACCCCATATCGCCCTATCTCTTTGTCCTATGTATGGAACGACTAGGTTACTCAATTAACCAAGCAGTGACACAAGGATGATGGCAACCTATTAAGTTAGGCAGAAATGGTCCACCTCTCTCTCAATTGTTCTTTACTGATGATCTCATCCTCTTCTCTGAAGCCTCAATTGATTAAGTATCTGTTATTCGGGCTACTTTAGATTCTTTCTGTGCTGCTTCTGGACAATGCATCAGCCAAGGAAAATCTAGGTGCTATTTTTCCAAAAATACTCCTCCCATGACGACTCACTCCTTAAGCCGAGCACTGAGGTTCAAACAGACGAAGGATCTCGGATGATATCTTGGAGTTCCTCTACTTCACAAAAGAGTCAGCAAACGTACCTATCAATACATCTTAGATAAGGTTCACCAACGATTATCAGGCTGGACAGCCAACCTTTTGGCTTTTGTAGGATGCATCACTTTAGCTCAATTTGTTATAGCGGCTCTTTCCAATTATACAATACAAACAGCCTGGTTGCCCCGCAACCTTTGTGATAAGCTGGAGAAACTAATAAGGCAATTTTTGTGGGATTCGTATAATGGCAAGAAGAGGATTCACTTAGTCAATTGGGAGGAAGTTTGTAAACTGAAAGAACTGGGGGGTCTTGGCATCCGGAAAATTCGCGAGACCAATGAAGCCTTCTCAGCGAAACTAGGATGGACTCTGATTGCCAAGCCAAACGCATTATGGGTCAAAGTTCTCTCTGCAAAATATAACTTTGACGTCAATAATCTCCCCACCTCTTTTGATGCAACCGGGGGTTCAATGATCTGGAGGAGCATAAAGGCAACTTGGCACCTAGTGCTTCAGGGCATGAAATGGATGATCGAAGATGACAATAGGACTCAATTCTGGAAAGACCTTGGATTGTAGGAGTAGGATCTCTTATTACCCATGTTACAACCCCAATCCCAGATCTAACTCTCAAACTCAGTGTCCAATACTTTGTGACCAATGATGGTACTTGGAATTGGGACGCAATTTAATATGGTCTCCTGAAGTCGATTTGCAGGGTCATATCTGGTACATTTTCCCCGAAGCCCTTCCTAGGACAGGATAAGTTAATCTAGGGAGTTTCCGATACTAGACAATTCACCATAGATTCCACTTATTCCATGATCATGGGTCATAACAACGCCTCGCCTCATGGTATTTGGAAGGCAATCTGGCAGTGGAAGGGCTCACAATGCATTCGCTCCTTTCTCTGGTTCCTTGCACAAGATCGGTTACTCACTAATCAACAACACATACGTAAGCACTTCACTACGGACGACGGTTGTCATCACTGTCGACTTGTAGAATCCTCGCTTCATGTAGTGCGAGATTGTGCTAGAGCCCATCAAACGTGGCACACATTCCCTTCACAAATAGTTTCTCCTAACTTTTTCATTATGCCGAATCGGGAGTGGCTCACTACAAATCTCCAAAATCACCAACGAGTGCTTGGGTATGACTGGTCGATTATTTTTGGCACTACTTGTTGGTTCCTATGGAAATGGAGAAATTTGTCCCTCTTTGATGAACATTTTACTTGGCCATACTCACCAGCTTCTCTCATTTTGTCTTATGCAGATCAGATCCACCAGTCCGCCGTGTGGCAAAGCCGAATTGATACCAATTATCGCCCTCGACAAGAGCAACTCATCAGATGGAGCAAACCTCCCACTGGATGGGTGAAATTAAACACAGATGGAACATGCAAACGTTCCTCGTCTTTAGCCACAACAGGTGGACTGTTACGAGATAGTGCAGGCAACCGGCTTGGAGGCTTCACACAAAATCTCGGATGGTGCTCATCGGTGTCTGCAAAACTCTAGGGTGTTTTTATCGGGCTTACGCTCGCGTGGAATCTGGGCTATCACCGGATTGAACTTGAAGTGGATTCTATCACGGTGATAAATATCCTATCTTCCTCCGACAACCGATCACGGGCTCTCAATCCCATAGTAATGGGCATTAACGAACTGTTTACTCGGAACTGGATTGTTGTACATCAACATATATATCGAGAGAGCAACAGATGCGCCGATTGGCTTGCTAACTATGCAGTTTATTTTGATGTAGGCGTCATTTATTTTGATACTACACCCATTGGGTGCCACTTAATCCTTCTAAAGGATATACTAGGGATATGTTTCCCTAGACTCATTCTGTAATCTGATTTGTTATCTTTGCTTTTATATATATAATGGGGAAGAAGGGGAGATACTAGCTCCCGTTTAGAACCACCTCATCCATATCTTCTTCATCCTCATGTTTCATGAACAACCCCAGACGCTCTAGTGGACTTGCAGAATCTACTACTACAATTCCTCCCTTTGCCAATTTGCTGCCACTCCTGTCCAAATTGGCACTAGAGGATAATGAACACCCACACAGCAGCTCCAGCTCTTTTATTATCTCTCGGTTCTCTTCTATCTCAACAGTCCTTTCCAAGAAAATTTTTTAAATCATATCTACCATAAACGTCTCTGAAAACACAAATATTAAACTTCCAATCAAATCTATAGGGAACAAACCTTTTGCATTGCCGCACGTGCAGCTTCTCTTTCTTTCTCGCGTTGGACATTAGAAGTATCTATCTTAAGACCATGGAAGCAAGCAACTATCTTCCACAAGTTGTTACCACAGTATTTATCTATTTAAAAGAAACAGCAGTTTAGTACACACAAGATGCACAGAGCTTCAATTGGCACTTGGCTAAAGAATCCAAAAAGGACATAATATGCTGGCACTTGAACCAGAAATCCCACACAATGAACTATACCAAGCAAGGGGTTTTTCAAGAATAGAACAAAACTGAAGTAGGGGAACGTAGAGTTTGCCTCGACTGTAACTTTTAGGGATTATATAAATACTTGAAACTTTGATTTGATCAATTATGAAACAAGGTTTGTCATGGATCTTTGTTAAGAAGCAAAGGGATTTGATAGTAACAAGCCATGCACTCTATTACACGATCATAAAACAAAGATTCTATGAGAGTAATTATAAGAAATTTTGGTAACAATCCAAGCATAACTACAATATCAACAATTACAGTTAGGCTCCACAAAGAACAGATACTGCTACTCTGGTTCCAATAGTTATTGCCAGAGATGATATCTATGGTGGCCATAACCACAACAGAGGCAAAAATTACGTCCAACAATCAGGCTCTGATGGTTTGTTCCTGCGGGTTCACAAGGGTAGCGACTCTGTTCTACCAGAGCAGTAGCTTCATATGCTCTGTAGCAGCTTATTTTCCTGCATAAATTAGCTGCAGTATCCAAATGAGTTCCTCAACACAACCACCGACTTCTTCAAAAATCCTTGTTAGCTTCCATCAAGCATTACAACACACCAAAGTTCTATCCGGATGCTGCAGAGCCTCACATAATTGTTAACTAGCTTCCCTGCAAATGAGATACTATAAAACTAAGCAGCAGGTAGTTTTGTAACTGCGATAAACCTCTAGCACAAAAGGAAACTGATTTTGTCTCATAACACTTGAGTGCAGTTCTCCGTGATAATTGCAAGGGAAACCAATTTACCTCCAGCTATGGATATGAAGCTATCAAGGGTTCCTTTGTATCTTCACCATATTTGCTGCTATAATAGGAATATAGGGCTAACTGAAATATGCCAAGCATTGTTCCAATTCCATTAGGGACCTGTATCATATGAACAAACTTAGTGAGAAGGATGAAAGCATCAAGGGACTGGACAATTTTTCTTGGGACAAACAGGATTGGCTTTTAAGCACAACTCTCTTCAATATGGTCCTTAAGATCTGTAGGTACTTTAGGTGAGATAGGTTCTTATGTGTGCATGCTAGATTACATACATTAAGACAGCATAGTCTTTTTTCCAGTAAGCATAAGACTTACATAAATGAAAGGATCAAACTTTAACATCCCATAGGCAAAGAAAGAGAGACTCATCAGAAAGGTTGAAAGAGAAAGATAGAAAGGCATGTATTCAACACTCCTTGTTTTTATCACCAGATTCTGCGTAAGAAATACACATGAAACAATTAAGATTGGAGGATCGTGTCAAAGGTAAAGAAGTATATCAACAATTCAGGCGAACTTACAATGACAAAAAGCGGTGAAGCAAACATGGAAATCAGAGAGAAAACACTCAAATATCCAACAACTATCTGGCGCCAATAAAAGTCAAAAAAGTTCAAGCTCACGAACACTATAGTAAGAAACAAAGCTAAAACTGCAACCAGCATCCCCAACATCTTCATCTGCATAAAGCATGTACAGAAAAATTTAATGGCTAGGTCTTCTTTCTGAGGTAAGTAGCATCCTAGTTAAACATCAAAGGCTGGACAAGAAATTGAAGGGACTCAGTCACTACCTTTTTGGCTTTTTCGGCGTACAAGATGAAGATACTTATGTAGATTAATTGGAAAATTGCCCCAATTGAATTGACAGTTGCAACCAGTATGATTCCAGGTGAAATAAGTGGCATGCCATACCAGAAGCAGATCAAGCAGTTCAAGAGGGCATATATGTAGGGCAATCCTGAGAAATCTTCTGTTGACTGGTTTCTAATGATTCTCCTAAATGTTGGTCTGAAGTGACAAAAGTTTGCTTGTAAGGGAGTGAATTTTGACTGCAAGTCGTGATTCAGGTAGAGGATAATGAAAACTTACATGGGCGAAACAAATAAAACAAAAGCCAAAACATTCCCTGCATTCAAGCAAAAGACATTAGACGACTTTGAGTTTTGCATATCTGCAGATAAGTAAGCAACAGTTTACATGTTCTCATTCAGGAATCATCGGAGGGTAGACAAATTAAACATATCTATGGCATCAGTTAACTAAGGTATAAAGGATGATAAGTCCATTGGTTTGATTTAGTTGAATTTCCTTGCTTAGAAACCTCCCGCTGGAAGCAAAATTATGTCTTTTACTCCACTTTCTACCCCATCAAACAGAAGGACCGTCTTCTGTTTAAAAATCTCAGCTCAGAACGAGCAAAGATTGAATTTTTCTTACACTGAAGACAAGTTTGTTATCTGTTTATGTTACATTCAACTAACACAAATCTGCACATTTGTCATCTTTGAAAATCTCACCGATAAAACTGAATCAACAAAAAGGGACAAAGTGCAGGAGAACCAAAAGAGGTGACATCTAAAAACTCCAAAACAATAACCAACGAAGGTTGTGGTTTCCTCATTTTGGACACAATTAAGACTGCAACTCCAAGCTATCATGGAAAAATCTTGACAAGACAAAGCGAAAGATACAGAGATGGTACCAGCAAGCCCAGCAGCATCACTGACGGTAAAACCTGAAAAAAGAGAAGGCAACCCAGTTGACAACATCTGGCAATCTATGCAAAACCTCAAAGAAAAAGTGCGAGATTTCTCCCCCTCCAGGACACACTCTTTGGACCTTTCTATATAAAATTAAACTATGCCAGACTATCTCCTCCTTGTAACTTAGGTAAATTAAACGCACATTTGTATAGGAATATGCTTGGTTCTTTTTTTTTTTTTTGGGTCTCGTCTCGATCCACCAAGATTCTTGTAGATTACAAATGTTAAAATTAGTCCATACAAGTATTATTTGTTCTTATGATCGTAGGATATCTGTTCATAGGTCACTTTCTGGCGTAAATTAAACAGAAAAGTAACAGCTCATGCATACTCAAAAAGGGAGGAAACATCATCCTGTGGACCAGAATTGGAACCCAACTTCATGGTTCTGATGAATCTCAAGTTGGAAAAGTAAAATAAAACAAACAGGAGGGACCCATTTTGAAGAAATGCTGTAATTGAGATTTAATCACATTTTTTATTTCTTTTCTGTGCTTAAACTTTCCTGTCTTTTCCTGTCTGTTTCTTCTGCAATAAAGGAATCTGAAATTGGAACCACAATTTCTCAACTTCTCATACCATGATTTGTCCTTTCACTGATTAGTTTGTCCATTGATCCATAACTATTCTTGTCCCGTTGCAATAAATACCTCAAAGAGCATGTGGTGAGTAAAGGAGAAAATAATATCAAACCTTGACCTACCTAAGAGTCGGCTAGCAATAAACTCACAATAAATTTTTATTTTCAATTTTTATGTTACAAAATTTCAATTAAACAGATTTTTTTAATTAAAAAAACACATATTAAAAATAAAAACTAAAAACCACAACAGAAAAATAAAAATTGAATCGACCCCTTAGTTTACTTGCTACCATGTTCCCTTTTATTAAAACTGAAAGAGTTAAATGAATCTCCACAGTTGCTCGTCCATTTTTGGAGACAATCTCAACTATTTACACCAAGCAACCTGTCTCATCTACAAAACTTGGTTTTCCCACTAAGAATCAGTATCCATTTCTCAAACCAAGCTTCAAAATTGTCAACGTAGTTCCATACAAACATCAGTCTGGAATCAACTACATAAGGCAACCAACGTAGTGAGCACGAGGATACTTTCTCTGTAACTGTGGCCATTGCACGTAGAATTGATCGGCCATGCGCAATTTGTAAAGAAGCAGACCACTCAATGAGAGCTTCTTCACTCTTGCTATGCTCTCAATATAAAAAATAGATGACCACCTAACTCCCACCACCTGAGCGAAAGAACACAAAAATGAATTGTTGCAACTCACATGCATCAAGGACCGAGCGTTGAAGGGGAAGACATCTAACCTTGAATAAAAATGCAATTGCACAAAGAGGCACGCAAGTCCCAGGGCCATTGCAAAGAACCTGCAACTTCCAAGATACAACACTTAACATGACTAAATGTCATTTAAGCAACCCAATAAAAATTACAAAATCCTAAAGCTATCATACCACTTCTGGTCTGATTCTTATCATTAGCCAGAATGCATGAGATATAGCTACCAATGTTGTCCCAACAGAGGTTATGTATGACTGTCCAACTTCCCTGCTTCTGTAAATCTTCAAGAACTGTACAGTGGCTCCTCTATCCTCCATCTGCAAACGACCAATTTTGAATTACAAAATTAAACAACATTCAGCAACAACAATATTTATGAAATGAAAGAAAAGTTAATAGCTACCTTCTTTACTTGGTTTTAAAGGGTGACGGTTGTCTATGGAACAGTTAATGTCAACTATGCATATTAGGGTACTGGATCTAAGTCCTACACTTGAGGGTTTAAATATTAGTAAAAAGAACAGGAGATGTTGGCAGATATTTATGGCTCTCATATACGTTGCTTACTTTAAAAGCTTTAGAGCCCCAGAAGTACTAAAGTACACCACCCATCTCTCAAAACCCTGATGCCAATAATGTTAACTACTTCCTGAATTCTGTCATTTCAATTTTTTTTTAATCAGAGATGGGATTGAAGCCCAACCTTCTTTGATCTCCTATCACTATCTCAATTATTGTGACACAATATACCCTTGGGTAGATAAACTGTAGCAACATCTAAGAATTGGGCTCTCTATATAATTCCTTATAATCGGCACAGCATCCCTTGTAGCTCAACCCACTCCATGTCTGCTTACGTACTCCCAAAATCACATTCAATGACATAACCCCACATCTGTTCTTAAAGATGTGCAGTCCATATGCCTCAATCAGCAACTTTGAACATCTCATTACATGCATATCTCAAAACCAGCAATTGAATCAATGGAAATTGAACAATGCATACACAGCCATAAAACAAACGAAATGAAGTAAAATCACAAATTACCCACTGTGTCATCAACAGAGCCCTCCAAAACACGAGCTTTATGGAGGCTCATATTGTCAGTGGCAGCTGCAACATAATACCGAGGGCAAAATCTTTCCTTTTGTAGTGTAGACAACACGCTGATCATTTCTGCTGTATGCCCACCTGCAACCACACTCAAACAGGGTAAACCCACTTGGTCAGACAATCAGATCCGCAAAAATGAATCAAGCTCTATGGAACTCTGATCTCACCTGATCCAAGAACAATTAAAGTATTCATTGACTTTGGGGATTTGGGTCGCAACGGTTTGCCAGTTTGGTATACAACCCACGAGACACGGATGATCGTGAAGAAAATGAGACTTATAAGAGTCCCGCAAGCCACGTCCATAGCTAAAAATTACAAAACTTGATATAAAAAAGGAGATTGATCAATTAAGGAATTTACAATGATAGACTACTGTCGGCCATTGGGAACGGGTTTTTGGAATCGACTTAGCTCGATTACACTTCAGGCTGTCAAATCTCGATCCATATGATTCAGATCTATTCGAGCTCAAGTAAAAAAGTTTAGGCTGGACTTGGGCTGACCAACCCTGCTAACCATCACACTTAAAAAAGAGTATCAAAGGTCACCATTGGCCTCTCCAAACTTTCTATTTTCTTACCAATTGTCACGTTTTGAAGCATTGCTACACTAGTACATTTTATTACTAATAACCTAACAAATATGAGGATCATTTTATTATTAAACATAAGTTTATTGGACATATAAATTTTTCCCAAATTGCTTATGAAAGTTCCTTTCGATGTTTCACATAAATTAAAACTTAGAACTACAAAAGATACAAGAATATGTACACATAAAACACATAGACACCCAATTAAGTTTGAATATATACCTTGAGTTTTGACAATCTCTTTTTGTGTCCTTGATACTTAAAGGTCCAAAGTCGCCAACCTGAAATAAGTACATATGTAAGTACATTAAGTGAAACAAACTAAATTTTGGACTGCAGATTTCATTAAATTCTTAGGATCCAAACCTCAATCCGTGACACTTTGCCTAAAAACCTAAGCAAACCAGCTAAGAACTAACTTCTCTTACTCTTACTCTGTTATTTTAAAGGATATGTGAGGTTTTCGATTGTAAGAGAGGAAAGTGACTAATGGAAAGAAAAAGATGAAATCATACACAAATATAAAGCAAAAGGAAAAAAATGTTGCCAAAAGAAATTAACCTTGTTAAACCTAAACTGCAAGAATCCAACAAAATTTTGTGGACGCAAAAACCAATGGCGACGGTGTAGAAATGTCTTACACTATCATTTTCCCACACATTTGCAAACCAGAGGCCGAACAAAAGCTTAAAAGTCAATCAATGCTAGGATAAGGGTCCCTACTTCATATTCAAAGCATAAGGAGCAAGCAAGGTTCTAAGCAAATAGTTTAACATGTTTTACCGGCAATAAAAGTTACAAACCAGCAAAGAGATAGAAAGAGAGGGTTTTCTGACAAAAAGAATCGGAATTCATATAAGGAAACTAAACCCACATATCTGCTCCAAAACGAGGGCAACAAAACTATCAAGAAATGGAACAAAGGCTAAAACTTTGAAAT
>JANIHZ010125299.1:0-12807 GCA_027478365.1 Erythroxylum rufum | reverse complement strand
CCTTTAGGGCACTACTCTAACAATCTTACAGTACTGTACAAACATAAGTCGAGTTATATGATATACAAGTCGAGTTATAGCATATACAAGTCGACTTATTGGTACTGTAAATGCGTAAGTCGAGTTACACAAGTTGACTTACACTAACAAACCTTTAGTTACAAGCCTAGCTTTATAACTACATTACCCTCCATGTTAGTTTTCTTCTTGAAAACCCATTTGCACCCTATGATTTTTATCCCTTCGGTAGGTCAACCAAAGACCATACTTGGTTTTCATACATGGAATCCATTTTGGATTTCTTGGGTTAAAGCCATTTGTCATATTCTAAACTCTTCAGAACTTCTTCATAGGTAGTAGGCTCATCGTCTTTTATGAGCAATACGTCATTATTTTCACTTATGAGAAATCCATATCTCTCTGGAACATGACGTATCCTACTTGAGCTATGAACTTCTTGTGTGTCAGAAGGTTGAACTATTATTTCATCATTGTGAACAATAGTCTCAGGTTCAAGCAGTTGATCTGCATCTGTTTGAGCATCTTGAACTTTCATAAGTTCAATTTTGCTCCATTGTTTGCTTTTAGAAGAAACTCTTTCTCTAAAAAGACAGCATGCTTTGAAACAAGCACCTTTTGTTCCAAAACATTGTAGAACTGATATCCTATTTTTTCTTTAGGATATCCTACAAACAGACACTTGTCAGATTTAACTTCTAGCTTATCTGAATGAATCCGCTTCATATAAGCCAGACAACCCTAAACTTTCATATGAGAAAGTTAGTGTTTCTTTTTAGTCCACATCTTATATGGAGTAATATCAACTGAATTTAAGGGGACTTTGTTTAACACATAAACAGCAGTCTCGAGTGCATAACCTTAAAAGGATTTTGGCAAATCTGCTAAGCCGATCATTGACCTCACCATGTCCTACAAGGTTTGGTTTCTCCTTTCTGCCACACCATTGAGTTGTGACATGTAAGGTGGAGCATAATGGGATACTATCCTATTATCTTTGAGATAATTGAGAAACTCTTGGCTTAGGTATTCACCACCTCGATCTAATTGAAGTGTTTTAATACTTCTCCCCAGTTGTTTCTCTACTTTATTTCTAAATTCTTTGAAGTTTTCAAAGGCCTTAAATTTGTATCTCATAAGATATACATACCAATATCATAAATAATCATCGATAAAGGTAATGAAGTATATGAAACCACCTTTGGCATGTATGGACATCGGACCACATGCATCTGAATGTATTATATCCAATAGGCCAGTAGTTCGTTCACCCTTTCCCTTAAAGAGTAACTTTGTTATCTTGCCTAATAAGTAAGATTCACATGAGTTATATAAGACAAAATCAAATGAACCTAAACTACCACACATCTGTAGTTTAGTCACGTGTCTCTCACTTATATGGCTAAGGCAACAATGCCATAAGTACGATGGTTTCACATTATCTGGCTAAGGCAACAATGCCATAAGTACGATGATTTCACATTATCTTGTTTTTTTTTCTTTTATTGTTATTGATATTTACAACTGGATTGGTCATATCTAATATGTATATCCCATTTCATAATATAACTATAGCATAAAGCATTCCATTCAAACTAATAGAACAACCATTATTACTAAAATTTAAATGGAAACCAGCTTTATTAAGACTGGAAACTGAAATAATATTCTTAGTCAATACAGGTACATAAAAACAATCATCCAATTCTATTACAAGCACACTAGGGAGTGACAATACATGAGTTCCTACGCCTAATGCAGTAACTCTTGCTCCATTGCTCACTAGTAGGTTCGACTCTCCCTTGTTGAGTTGTTTATTTGTGAGGTCCTGCATATCAATATATATGTGTGAGCCACAACTAGTATCCAATACCCATATGTTATTATTAGAAACATTATTAATATCAATAACAAACATACTTGAAGTAGATGGGGCATCAAATGCTGTCTTTTGCTTCAGTGACTCCATATAGGCCTTATAGTTCCTCTTCTAATGGCCATCTTTGCCATAATGAAACCATGTTCCCTTAAGGTAATCTCTTTATCTTTCTTCTTGACCATACCTTCCTTAGGCCTTGTGGACTTCTTCTTCTTTTAGTTATTCCTCCTTGAACTAGAAAAGTCCACCAGCATCACAGCCTTACTGTCCTTTCTGACAGGTGGCTCAACTGTTTTGAGCAAGTTGATCAATTCAGAAAACATGGTGGATACATGGTCCATCCTATAATTAAGCATAAATTGTGAATAACTATCAGTCAAACCAGTCAGAATTAATTCTATACTTAATTCATGATCTATTATGAAACCCAAGGAGGCTAACCTCTCAATATAACCATTCATCTTCAGTGCATATTGCACTAGAGATGTCCCTTTAGCCATCTTGGAGTGGAAGAGCAACCTTGAGGTCTCGAACCTTTCGAACCTAGCTTGCTCATCAAATAACTCCCTCAGATGATAGACTATGGTATGAGCATTCATAGCCTCATGTTTCTTTTGCAATTTTGGTGACATAGTGGCCAACATTATGTAGCTAGCCATCTCACTATCATCGAGATGCTTTCTGTATGCCTTCTGATCACTTTTAGAAGCATCAATAGCAGGGGGATCGAGAAGTGGTTCTTTTAAGACATGGCCTAGTTTTTCCAACTTGAGAACTATTCTCAGGTTCCTAAGCCGGTCTAGGAAGTTGGGTCTAGTCAACTTATTGGCTTCCATAAGTGAGCATAGGTTCACACTAGTGGTCATGGTGTCGATTCTTGCAACCTAATGTCACAGAGAGAAATGGTGTTAGACTGTACGTAAATGCATGTCAATTAGGACTTTAATAACATGCAGTATGGCTCACACTAGTTTCTCGCGAATCCATAACCCTCAATCTGGATATGAGAGAACTTGTATAGAAGTTCTCTTAGTGGGTCGATATAATATCTCTGGGAATGACCTTGGGTTTACCCAATAAGCCACCTAAGTCAATCAGTAGATATCAGTTATACCAATTCCATTTATAATGCAACTATTAAATCTAGTGCTATCAATTATTGATTTGTGCACACACATTTACTCTATCTGGAGTTATACTCATTAAACCTTAAATCATAAACCCTAATTGAATTATGAAATTGGCAATCTCTCAATTAACAAAAATTCCACACATCCAATTAGATCTTAAGCCCTTTAATAGACTATTGGGTCCTCACACGAGATCTCTCTTCGTATAAATTATTGATTTGATTATTTGTGTGATCTATTAGATCGTTTAACTCTCATTACCTAATCTAATCGTTTTGCTATCGTTCACTCTCTCGATTGTTACCAAAGCATGTAAATATAACAAATAATCACAATACCCAATGTATTAAAATAAAAAGAAATTGCATTAACGTCGATTCAATAACAAATCCCTAAAAGAGTTAGAACATCATCATCAAACCCAAATCCATCACTATTAAATCCATCCGATACATTTAAAAGAAAAAATAACAAAGATGAAATGAAAATGTCACTTGGAAGGGGCAAGATGGACCGAGAAGACAACAACAATAGCAGTCCTTCTTCTTCCCTCTTCCTCTCTCCTCTTCTTCTCCTTCCTTGGATCTTTCTCAATGCAGCTATCTTCATAATCTTAATCTCTACTGAATCGTTGCATTCTTAAAAAATCTCTAATATCTTCACCCTCTTCCTCTTTTTTCAATTTCTCCAACCTGCTAGGTAAAAGTGAAGGTTTAGTCTTGACAACAATTAGGGAATTAGTATTCGCCTTCCAACTAAATGATATATTCTTTTCTCCTTCGAGCACCTTGTCAATTTCTTCTTCATTAGTAATCCCTTGTGTAGTCTTCTCAAGATTCTCAAGCTCCTCTCCATTCTATAAGGTTACCGAGCTAAAGTTTTTTTGATTCTCCTCGTGTTGAGATGGCTGATTCTAGGTGGTTGATAGTTATCGTCATCTGACCCATCTGGCTTACCAAGTTTTGGATCCTAGATCTTGTATCTTTTTGGAATTGTCTCACATCATGCTAAAATTGCAGAACATTAGTAGTAAAAGACTTAACTAAGTCTTCTAGGTACTAAAAAGCTTATGGTCTATATGGGAATTATTATGCACCTTGTAGCCCATCTAGGAAGTAGTTTTGCTGGTTATTCCCTCTATAACTAAGGTTTGTATGATCACTCCAACCTTGGTTATATGATTGGGAATAAAGGTTATAGGGAAAATTTCCACCAATAATGTATCCTTTTTATACACAAACACTAACAAAAAATGAAAAGATCAAGAAATAACTGTAAAAACTAATTATAAAAAAATATATACAAAACACCAATTAAAATCAAAAGAAAAAGATAAATCAATACATTCCTGAAAATGATAGTAAAATCATTTATGCATGTTGAATGCACCAAAAAATAAACCTAACTCTGCACAACTAAATTTATAGCAGGGGTGAGTAAGGATCGTATCCACATGGAGTGTTTCTGTAGCTTTTGCAATGAAAGAATCGATGTTTAAGATATAGAGGAGGTTTTTTGTTGGATGTAATTAAGAAAATAAAGTAAAGTTAAACAAATGAAAGTAAATCAAATTAAGCGACAATAAAAGAGGAAAGTTGATGAATGATTTTGGAACTCGGTTCTTTGTTCAGTCTCAGCTTACACATAAATAAACATGCTTCATTGTCTTCTTATTTCACACTTATCTTAAAAACTATTAATCATAGATTAACAACAAGCTCTGTTAACCTAGGTTTTCTCTTAGGTAGTGTTTAATCAAAATAAGGTCTTTAACTAAACCTAGCTATCGAACAACCTAGAACAAGCTCTCTAGATTTAGTAGGACAATTGCATTACGAATAAGGATAATAGATTAATTTAGGCAATTACCACATAAACTTGGGTTAGTTAACCTATGTTATGATATCCCTAATAATTCTACATGATTAGTTGCCACAAATGAATCCAAAACATAACTATTATGTATTGTATTTGAGATTCTAACAATGGTTTTATATAAAAACAATCTAATAGAAGCATTCAGATCATCCTTACACAAATACCCAAATCAATAAGCAAATAATAACATAAACAACACCTAGAGAGAGAGAGATTCAGTAATATATAATGAAGAAGTGCTGAAATGCAAACCTCGACTTTGATTTCACCTTCGAATTGGAAGAAGGAAGATTAACACTCCATTAATTCCAAAGAAGTAAGGTTTTTGCCCCTTCTCATGTTCCAAAAAATATTCCATACTCTCTTTGGCCGCTTAAACGTCTATTTATATGAAAATTTAAGTTTCTAGGGAGATGCACAGTTGGATATACAATCGTGCATCAAACCACACATATGGCACTTTGGTGATTATGCACGACCATACATCTTACAAATCACGCGAATTCTTCATTTTCTTGTGTTTTCTTACCCTATCTTCACTCTAATCCATCTCCTTCTTGTTCCACCTACATCTAACTATACATCCTAAAAAATGCCACTTTCTTGATTATGCACGGTCGTGCATCTTGCAGGTTATGCGAATTCTTCATTTTTTTTGTGTTTTCTTGTCCCATCTTCACTCTAATCCATCTCTTTCTTATTCCACAAGGACAAATGAGTATGAACATCAAGAGAATGACTCAAAGAATGTGCTTTTAACTCATTTTAGCTCTTATGCTTCCAACTTGTACCTAAAACAAAATGTGATCCAAAATAAGTATCTTAAGCATTTCATAATATTAATCAAGTAATAAGGAGTGAGTATATAAACAATCAAGCCTTGAGGATTAATCAAGTAATAAGGTTGGTAACTATTTTTCAATTTACCCTGCCATCCTTAGTTTTTTTAACAACAACTCAGACATTGTACAGTATACCCTTGAGGATTTTCTTCCTTTATCCCTTAACCAACCTTCCTCATTTGTCCACCAAAAGTCCCCTCCTTCCCCATAGATCAACACTATTAACTGACCAACCTCAACACCAACCTTATATGTTGTGAAATCCTATATCACACTAGTGGACAATGGAAACTTACAGTAAAGAATATCCTTCAAGCATTTCTTTTAAGCAGCTACTAATAATGGAGTTGTTTTCCCTACCTTGCAACTTCTCCAGATTAGAGCATCAGCTTGGTCTTTAACAATTACAAGATTTTTTGGGATAAAACATTAGCATTTCCATAAGTTTAAGCTTGGGCAAACTCTAAGTGGAGAAAATCTCGATTAGAGAAAACACTCCTTACAGATGATAAGTGTTTTATATTCATATTCCGTAAGTACACTGGTCTCAACCAAATCCTAGAACAAGTCCTTGGCACATAGCAAGTAAACCACTTTTTCTAAAACAATGTAGGCTTAAAATGAAGCTTAATAGAGAAGATATTCACTCATTTCCAGTTTAGATAAAATTTTATAATTTTCCACTTGAATACTAGACCATTGGGATTGAGTTTCATCACTAGTGTTATTGGGAAACCTATAACTCTTGATTCTTAAATTGCTCCCTAGAAAGGATAGGCTATGTACTAGTGTGCATTCAAGTCATAAAGAAGGATGAACTTACCTCCTATATAGCTATCAACAGGTTTACAATTGAAGGGAAACTTGTGGATCATCTAGTTCTACTCTGATATCCCTAGAATCCAATGCAGACCATTATATGGAAACCAACTAGAAAAAGTTTCAAAATAGGAACATATAATGAACTAATGGGTGAGCTAGATAATGATCAAGCATGCAATCAAATCTATTGGAATTTCAAAGGAGAATGGCTCACAATCTTAGTGCTCTTCAAAAGAGGAAAACTCAAACCCCCCATTCAAAGGAGAACAACCCTATAGCATCTGAAAATAAGGATACTCCAACTCCAAGTTTTGATAATTCCAAATTTGTTAATAGTAATTTTCCTTGAAGAAAATCTAGCAGAAAGAAGAAAAGAGGAGGCACCCTTTTAATGAAATAAATGTCTATATTGTGCTAGAATATTAGGGGACTTAACAGCCCCAAAAAATTAGGTTGTGAAAGACATCATTTTAAGGAAAAAAAACTATCTTTTTTGGATCACTTTAGACAAAAATTAAAGCTAGTATGCTGAAAGAGGAGCTAATTTTTTCGGGAAACAAATGGAGCTTTATATCAAACCATAAACACCACTATAGTTGTATAATAGTAGTGATATTCAATCCCTCTCTAGTTCAAATTGATGAAATTATCAGTTCAAATAACCTTATACATCTCAAATGCCAATCACGCTTACTCTTTGGAATATTTCAACATTCCGTCATCTATGCTTCTAACCTTTGTTTCATACGAAGCTCCTTATATCAAGACCTAAGATTTGTAGGTCCTTTGCTATGTTCAAACTAGGGCTAAGTGAAAACATAAACACTATAATATAGGGATGTGTGGCATTTCAACTAATAACCAAGCTTAGGACCTTAAAGAATGAATTAAAGATACTAAAGAAAAAGAAAATCCCAAAAACACATTGGAGATAACTAAAAGTTTATTAAGAACTTGTCAAGATGATCTCTATAAAAATCCATATGATATTAGACAGAAAGAATTGGAACAATAGGCCCTGCATAATTATATGCATTCTCTACTAGCATATGTTCCTATTTAATGCAACAAGCAAGGATTTCCTGTCTGAGAGAGGGAGATAAGTGTACTAGATTCTTATTCAACACCATTTTAGTACAAAAAAATAATAACATAATCAATACACTCAGACATGTCCAAATCAATAATCAAGAGGACCAAAATGTGCTCAAAATAATGGCTTATAACTATTTCAAGACAATGTTCAGTCCCAAGGCCAATGTCACTCCATAATTGAAGCATTACATCACTTCATTAATCCTTATATTAATCATCATACTAGCACTAGGCTAACTATAAAAGTTATATCCGAGGGAGTGAAAAATTATTTATTCAGCCTAAAACTAGATAAAACACCAAGGCTAGATGGGTTTAATACAATTTTGTTTAAGCAGACTTGGAACTTCACAAGCAGTGGAGTAATTAATTACGTACATAAATTCTTTAAGGATAGCAAAAATTCTGAAAGGATTGATTAAAATATTCTTATGCTTGATTCCTAAGAAGCAAGCCCCTAACAACTTTTAGGATTATCGTCCTATATCTTATTATAACACAACTTATATAATCATTGGGAAAATTCTTGCAACTAGGCTAAAAAAGATCTTAATCCCCCTAATTAATCCTTGCCAGGGAGCATTCATTAGTGGAAGAGATATTGGAGATAACCTCCTCCTAACACAAGCACTATTCAAGGATTACACTACGAATCCATTTATCAAGAGCCAGTCACTCAAAATAAACATATACAAAGCTTTTGACACACCGGACTGGAACTTTATAATCAATTTCATAGAAGCATTTTGATTTCCTAAACAATTCATATACTAAATTGAAGTTTACATAACAACAACCACTTTCAGTGCTTTGTTTAATGGAGTTAAATGGAATGATGTCTGTACCACTAAGCAATAAAGTGGATTGGGCATCACATGTCTCAAACTAAAAAACCAATTACTAATTGTAACGAAAATTTGGAGATTATCAATGAAAAGGAAGCCATATTGATCAAATGATGAACTCACATTATTTCTTATAGTGTTGCTTTTAGAATCTAAATGAAAATAAAAACCAGTCATAGCCTCTTATTGAGAAGTTAAGATTAAGAATCTCCACATATCCTCTATGAAAGAGTGATGTTAATGGGCTCAATACTTGGCTATGGTATTACAACTAGTATGACATCAACCCTTATACTAGCTAGAAGAACTCAACCCACTTAAAGGGAGATTCCCATTAAATACCAAGTAGCAGAGAATCTCAGGGGACTCTTGGGTTTGCAACTATAGAGCCATGTCTCTAATTGTAAACAACATAATAAATTATAGACCTGATGTAATAATAGAGGATAACATACTCATCTAGACACTAGAGAAATCCTTGCACTTTTCCAAGATATTCTATTTGGATTTGGTCTCAATTGTAAACAACTTGATGAATTATAGACCTGATACTATAGAGGATAACAGACTCATCTAGACACTAGAGAAATCCTTGTACTTTTCCAACATATCCTATTTGGATTTCTTCAAACCATATTCTTCCAAAGTTGTATAAGCTCATCTATAAGCTAGCTATCACATCCTATCTAGCCATTAAAAACAAGGTTTGGACCAAGAATAGATTAAAAGATCCAATTCCATTTTGTGTGTAATACAAAATTCAAGCTAACACAGTGCAAAATTTATACTTCGTTTGCACTTACAAATAATCCATTTGGTAAGGATTACAACATACACTAAAATTTCATTGTACTATAAGGAGCTATGAAAAATTTATCAAATGGGTGATCAAATGGATCAAGATGTTAGACAATGATTCAATTGTGCTAAGGATTGCTTTCATCTATTGCATTTACACGATTTGAAGGGAAATGAACAATATGATTAATAGCAAACTTGAATTGGAAAAATACATCTTAACTTAAAGACTGATACATAGGATTAGGGAAATTCTCATATTAAACAATTGTAGCACCAAAGTAAGTAGTAATGTAAGGAGGGTGAGGCTGTTATAATTTCAATTTTCTGGTGCTAGTTATTCCTAAGTAAACTTGTTAAATATTTAACTCTTTCTATAGTTAACTTTCCAACTTGTAAGTTAGCACTTTTGAGAGGCCTTAAGCCTATCTATTCATCAATATAATAAATTTAACTTCAAAAAAAAGTTTGGTTTTTATTATGCTCTTCTTATTTTGATCCAAATTATTTATTTATATTTTTTAAAGATTTTTTTTAACCATAATCAAAACCCATCTTACTATTGTTTATATTGTGTAAAACTAAGATACTTTCTATATGATCTATTATTACTGACACTATTACATATATTTTAAATACTAACGATTGCATTCCAGGGAGAGAAAATCGTGCTACTCTCTTCTTCTACTTCTTTATATGGTCTGATCTTCATTCTTCCTTTTTTTTAATCCCATATGCACTCTTATTTTTCTGCTAGTGTGCTCCCAAGCATTATCAATCTATTCTTGTTTTTCTTCCTTCTGTGTTAGCCTAAGAGTTATCCTCCAGTTAGATTTACCTTTCCTCTACTCTTTCTATTTACCATACTTGCTTTCCTTTCTAAGAAACATATCAGTTGTCCCAAATAGCTTCCTACCCATCCCTGCTACTTCTCCTACCAAATATCCTTCATCAAACTCTTCTAGCATTACCTCTACTACCTCTAACTATACCTATAACCATAAAGAACTTCCTTCTTCATAGCTTAAATCTTTCATCACCCCCAAAAATGCACATGGCTTTAAGTGGTGGGAGATTCTAGTCTAATGAATAAGCTTCATTTTTCCCTATTAGACAAAATTAATGAGCAATAGGTAGTGTCGCTTCCTCTTGAAATGTTAAATAACATAGCTACAAAGATGGAACTCCACTCTTATAGGATATTTTCTAGAAGGGTTTCCTTATTAAATAAGAAAATGTGGTATTTTTTCTAAATGGAAATTGTATGGACTCACCAAAATTTGGAACAATATTGAGGACTTTTTTTGGCCAAAAAAAGTCTTTAAAGTTAAACCTTTTCTTTTTGAAAAATTAAATTTGTATTTAATAAAATGATATTCTTACATAAACATCAACTAGACAAGCAAAAATAAAAATAAAAATAATTAGAATGGAGGCCATTTAACACATGAAATTAAACTTAAACAAGTTACAACAAAATGAACATAGGAGGCACCTATCCCTCGAACAACAAATGACTTATTCACTAGCTAAAGGAGACTCACAGTAGAATAATCATAGCTATAATAAACTTCTAGTATTAACTTGAATATCCCAGTTTCCTTAGGTGAAATTAGTAGCAGCTTATGAAGAGCTCTATCACTCATAAGTGTGGTGAAATTTCCTTATGTAACTCATAAGCTCATGAAGCTCTCGAATAGTTCCATTAGTCAAAAGTAGGTAAGCTCACCTTAAGGTTACTTTAACAATTGCAAGTGGATAAAAGGTAATGAATGACAAAATTAACTACCTATGTTAAGAATGCATTAAATAATTCTCTAGGATCTAGCTAGGTTAGGGCTACAATCATTGCTAAGGTTGGAGTTTATTAGTTGCCCTCTAACTTTTGACATCAAACAACTTATCACCTGTTATTTACTCCTATTTTTGCTTTAGAATCTTCTATTATTCCTTTTTATCCATATTTCCTTAACATAGGTAGCAAAGAAAATAAGATATATTACTTTTTTATCCTTGTACATTGAACTCTAATTTATAAAATAGTCCATAATTCCTATGTATAGATAGCAATTGAAATTCCATGGACATGTAGATTTAACCCAACACTCTATGTCCATAGAGAATCGACATTAAAAAAAATATGGTATCTAGTTTCCAAGCCACAATTACTTATAACACAACTTGCATCAGTATTAAAATAGGTAACCTATATAATGTAAACCTATTTAGGGATGTTAGCCATAACATGATGGAGGTGCTAGGTTGTAAGGCTTTGTTCCATACAATGTGGTGCTAGTCCATCCTTCCCCTCTTTACATCATCCATTATCTACAATTTTTTTTGTTAAGCTTCCCCAAAGGTTGGATATTCCAAGATTTGGTTGGTAGTTTGGGGTAAGGTGTTGTAGCTCTTTTGGAATCTCAAGTGAATGATTTTCCATTATAATGGAGCTCACTCTAGCTTTTATAGCATAGTAACTCCAGCATTGTCCACTATAAAACAGATGAATAGGTGTAAGCATGGAGGATAATAGATCCATAAACGTTCCAATGTGGATGTTGGTTTATGAAAGTTCCCTAAGAAAACTGGACTACAAGTGGTCTAAGTTATAAAGATAGCTTTTAAGATAAGCATTTATGTCTAGATCAAGCCACTACTAAAATTAAATGTACTAATTTTTCTAGAATATATGTTTTAGTTGATGTAACGAAGGATTTTCTATCTAAAATCCCTATTTAGAAGTTTAATGATAATTATGAGCTTATTGATGATATAGTCAAAGTTACATATGCTTAGAAGTTGAATATAATGAATCCAAAGAAGATGCGAATGCTTATTGATAGAAAGCTTAAAATTGGATAATTTAAGAATTAATAAGTTAAAATGAAATAAAAGAACAAAATACCTCCACTATAACTTAGTATAACTTTGAAATTATAACTGGTGTGTCTAACTATAGTATTCACTCTAAAAATGAAGATCTAGGCTTAGAATATATAAAACCTCCACTCGAAGTAGAAAAAAAATGATATGCCTAATGTTCACTTTTAAAATATTACTCCAAATGGCCCTAGGTTGGGGACCTTAAGAAAGCCTAATATGAATGGTTATGAATTTATAAGTAATACCAATACCACATATAGCTTCCATTACTCTAAATAACTGGATTATTTAAAGGTTCTAGGCAGAAGGAAATCTAACTAAAAGAAGAAGGTCTCTTCTTCTATTATGTGAACATGAACATCATTGCATAAAATGTTAAAGGAATTAGTTCCCCTCTTAATAAATTAGAGCATAGAAACTTCAATTTTGATAATAAGCCTTATTTAATGGGAATTTTGGAATTAAAGATTAAGAAGGATAATTGTAACCTTCTCAATATCCTCCCAAAGAGGTGGTGATTGATTACTAACTACTCTTTGCACTATAGTAGAAGAATTATGGTGCTATTTTATAAAGACTAAGTTAAAATCCTTAGCTCCCTAATCACTGATAAAATG
>JANIHZ010125290.1:0-12809 GCA_027478365.1 Erythroxylum rufum | reverse complement strand
CAAGTAAAGCATCACAAAAGTCTACCAAAAGAACATAAAACACAAAGAATTAGTCATGACAAAAATGCAATTTATCACCAGCAGTTTGGAATATTTGTTGACATTCTAAAGAAACTCTATGTTAACATCCCCTTCACAGAAGCCCTTACCCAAATGCCTACTTATGCCAAGTTCTTAAAGGAAATCTTATCCAACAAGAGAAGGCTTCAGGAATATGCGATTGTGGCTCTTACAGAGGAATCAAGTGCTATTCTTCAAAACAAACTCCCTCCTAAGCTTCAAGATCTAGGAAGTTTCTCGATACCTTGCCAAATTGGAACTACAACAATTGAGAGAGCATTATGCAGTTTGGGGGCAAGTGTGAGCTTATTGCCATTATCTATTTGTCAGAAATTGGACATCGGAGAGCTTAAACCAACCACCATATCATTGCAGCTAGCCGACAGGTCCATAAAATTTCCTATTGGGATATTGGAAAATGTACCGCTCAAGGTTGGAAGTCTTTTTATCCCAGTAGACTTCGTTGTGCTAGAAATGGAGGAGGATATTAACATACCTATTATACTTGGGAGACCCTTTTTAGCCACAGCTGGAGCAATCATAGATGTTAAGAATGGAAAAATGACTCTAAGAGTAGGGGAGGAAGAAATCGAGTTTAATTTGGGAAAGGCAATGAAGGCTATGGATTACAAGGATTCTTGTTTAAGGGTGGACTTTATTGACAAGCTGGTTGGTGCTGAATTCATAAAATCTCATCCAAAGGATTCATTGGAATATTGATTAGTGAAGGCTGTAGCAACTGTAGGGGGTAATACAAAATTTACAGAGAAGGAATCAGAAAATTTTCAATTCGTGCAGATGCTCGATGCACATCCTGTGTAAAGATCTACACAACCTGTGTAACTTAAACTCAAACTATCACCTGATTCGAATAAACAAAAACCTCCGAATGTGGAATTGAAACCGTGTCTCCTAACCTCAGGTATGAATTTCTAGGCTCTAATTCAAACTATCCAGTCATTATTAATGCTTTTTTAAGCCCTGCGCAGGTTGATAAACTTTTAAGAGTGCTTAGAGAGCACAAGCAAGTAATTGGGTACAAAATTTCAGATTTGAAGGGAATCAGCCCATCTTTCTGCACACATAGGATTCACTTAGAGGATGACGCAAGACTTGTAATTGAACATCAACAGAAGTTAAACCCAAACATGAAGAACGTGGTCAAGCAAGAGGTTTTAAAGCTATTAGCTGCGAGTATTATATACCCCATTTTCGACAGTAATTGGGTAAGCCCTGTCTATTGTGTGCCCAAGAAGGGTGGTCTAACGGTTGTGAAAAATGAAGGTAACGAATTAATACCAACTAGGATAGTTATAGAATGGCGGATGTGTATAGATAGTTACAGAATGGTGGATGTGTATAGATCATAGAAAATTAAACAAGGCCACCCGTAAAGACCATTTTCCTTTGCCATTTATTGACCAAATTTTGGAAAGACTTGCTAAACATGATTATTTTTGCTATTTGGATGGTTTCTCTGGTTTCTTTCAAATTCCCATTCACCTTAATGACCAAGAGAGAACTAATTTCACATGCCCTTATGGTACCTTTGCATATCGAAGGATGCCATTCGGGTTGTATAATGCATTAGCTACGTTTCAGCGTTGTATGACAGCAATCGTTTAAGATTTTATTAAGGAAATTATGGAAGTCTTCATAGATGACTTTTCTATTTATGGACTAACGTTTGACTCATGTTTATCTAATCTTGCCAAGGTTTTAAATAGGTGTGAAGAGGTTGATCTAGTGCTAAATTGGGAGAAGTGTCATTTTATGGTACAAGAAGGAATAGTCCTAGGCCACTTAGTCTCCAATCATGGAATAGAAGTGGATAAGGATAAAATCGAAGTGATAGCGAATCTGCCTCCACCAACTTCAGTCAAGGAGATCAGAAGTTTCTTAGGACATACAGGCTTTTATAGGTGTTTCATTAAGGATTTTTCTCATATAGCAAAACCTTTAACTAATTTGCTGAGTAATGATGTGCTATTTAATTTTAACCAATCTTGTCTTGATGCTTTTTGCAGGATTAAGCAAGCCTTGACCTCGCCACCTATTCTTCAACCCCCGGATTGGTCCCTCCCCTTTAAAATCATGTGTGATGCTTCAGATTATGCTGTGGGAGCTATTTTACACTAAAGAAGGAATAAGGTGGCCCATGTGATCTATTATGCGAGCAAGACATTGGATGATGGTCAAATCAATTATGCCATGACTGAAAAGGAGTTGTTAGCTGTAGTCTTTGCAGTGGATAAATTCAGGTCATATATCATGGGCTCGAAAGTGATAGTTTACTCAGATCATGTAGCCATCTGCTATCTACTCGCGAAAAAGGAGGCTAAACCGAGGCTTATAAGATAGGTCCTTCTCCTTCAAGAATTTTACCTCGAGATTCGTGACAAAAAGGAAGCTGAGAATTGGTTGCGGATCACCTCTCGAGGCTCACTGTAGATTAGAAGGAACCCCTTCAAAAAGAACCACCGATTAATGACTCCTTCAGTGATGAGCATTTGTTCTGCTGTACAGATTTACCAAAACTGTGTTATTCATTACAAAAAATTACTGCAGTAACATTACAAGTTCCATGGTATACTATGTGAATTATCTTGTTTCAGGAGTCTTGCCACCTAAATTTACTTTCCAGCAGAAGAAGAAGTTCTTTTCGGAGCTCAAGCATTATATATGGGAGGAGCCCTTTCTTTTCAAACGTTGTGGTGATGGGGTGATCCGAAGATGCTTACCAAGTGAAGAAGTAGGAGTTGCCATCAATCACTGCCATGCATCCCCCTATGGAGGCCATTTTAGTTCTGAAAAGACGGTAGCAAAAATTCCCTAAGCAGGATTCCATTGGCCTAGACTTTTTAAAGATGCAAGAAATTTTGTGCAAACATGTGACAAATGCTAGAGAGCTGGAAATATTTCTCGGAAACATGAGATACCCCTTAAAGGAATTTTAGAGGTTGAACTTTTTGATGTTTGGGGGATAGATTTCATGGGGCCACTACCGTCTTCTTTTGGCAACAAATATATTCTTGTAAGGGTCGACTATGTCTCCAAATGGATGGAAGCAATCGCTGCACCAACTTGTGATGCCAAGGTGGTCATTAGATTCCTCAAGAGAAATATTTTCACTAGGTTTGGCACTCCTCGGGCAATTATCAGTGATAGGGGAAGTCATTTTGTCAATAGCTCATTCGCCAACCTTTTGAAGAAATATGGGGTATACCACAAGTAAGCATTGGCCTACCACCCTCAGTCTAATGGGCAAGCCGAAATTTCAAATAGGAAGATTAAGAGCATCTTGGAGAAAACAGTAAACACCTCAAGAAAAGATTGGTCTTTGAGATTAGATGATGCTCTCTAAGCCTATAGAATAAGGTACAAGACTCCAATTAAAACTACTCAATTCAGACTAGTGTATGGGAAGTCATGCCACCTTCCAGTCGAGCTAGAACATAAAGCATACTAGGCTGTTCATAAGCTTAATTTGAACTTCAAGGTAGCTGGAGAAAAGCGTTTACTTCAGTTGAATGAGTTGAAGGAGCTTCGCTTGGATGCTTATGAGAATGCCCGAATCTACAAGGAAAGAACAAAGAGATGGCATGATCAACATATTATCTAAAGAGAGTTCAAGCAAGGTGATTTAGTCTTTCTATTTAATTCACGACTTAAGCTATTTCCCAGGAAGTTGAAGTCGAGGTGGTCGGGACCGTTCAAGATTGTTAAGGTCTATACTGACGGTGCAGTCGAAGTTGAGGATCCCAAAACTGGAGTATTTAACGTTAATGGGCAGAGGTTAAAGCCTTATGTGGCTGGATTTCCAATAAAAGCAGAGGTCACTCAATCCCTCTCCAACCCCGACCCTTGAGCAACCATTTGGCCAAGTCAAGATAAGGACTTTAAATTAGCGCTTCTTAGGAGGCAACCCAAGTTTCACACCTTAGTTGTTTTTATTTTTATTTTATTTACCCAAAATTAACGTTCCTATTTGTTTTAATTGCAGGAAATTGGACCTTACAAGCGAATTTTGATGGAAGGAATTACATTTCTGAAGAAAATGATCCAAGCTCATTACAGGGAAGTTCTTTGTGCCACGTACTCATGATTTAGCATATTATTGAACTTTGCGGCTGTTTGTATTTGAGTTTGATCTGCAGCATTTCTAAATTTTGGGCATATATCATCTTGCATAGCCTATGCATATGGCTGACTGCTAACGTTCTTTTTGTTATTAACTGTGCATATGCATGCTTACTTACCTACTTCAAATTGTACCTGTGCATCTTGACATTGAGGACAATGTCCTATTTGAGTTTTGAGAAGGGGGGGGGGGTGAGAGTGAGCATAATTTTGCAAAACTTTCTCAAAACTTTCCTACCATTACTTTCGAAATTTTTTATTTTTATTTTTATTTTTTATTTTTTTCTTCATTTTTCTTGCATTGTTGAATTTCCAAATTATCTTTTACAAATAAGAGCTTTACAAAGGGAAACCTCATTAAGAAATTTTGATCATTAAAGGTTTTGATTTTTACCTCATTTTTAGGAAATAGAGAATTGTTTGAGACCTAATTGAGTTTACCTTTAGAAGGTTTGTGGATAGATTGTTCTGGAGTAGTGCTCGGTTTCTAATTGTTTATCTTACTCATATTCTTTGATTTGAGTCTTCTCATCCATTTTATTTGAGTTTTGATCATCCATGAAATTTTTAGGCACGTTGGAACCTAGTGAGGTCTCACCGATCCTAGAACAGGTTCTCTAGGCCTATCGAGGCGAAATGTGAGCACAAATTTGATAAGGAAGTGATCAAGGCAATGTTCTTTGAATTATGAACCACAATCTAATTTTGGCTTAAAATAACCCTATATTCCCTTTGGAGCCAAGTTGAGCCTAAGTAAAATCTCTATTTCTTTGGCACCCTCATTTAACCAAACCATAAGCCAAGCATTCCCTACCTTTCATGTGGAAATAATTATTTAGGAGTAGGATATGTGGGGGGTTGAAAAAAAAAGAAGCAAAATAAAAAAAAACAAAAAAAAAGGGAAAGAAAAAATGAAAAAAAGAAAAGGAGCAAGCAAGTGAGGATTTTTGCAGGTATTCTATATTTTCAATTTCTTCAAGGGATAAAGGTATAAAGTATTGCCTCCAGTACACACGAAACTGAGTTTGGGGGAGAGTCAATTATTTGGGACTTTGGAATTTATTTATATTGAGTTAAGTCTTGTGATTGTTAATGTTTTCAATAACATGTTGTTATGTTTGAGTTTTTTCATCCCATATCAACATCACCACGTGTATTCCTTCTTGTGACTTGTATTTCAGTAAATAATGTTGTTAGTTCCCTAAACAAAATCTTTCTTCCTTGTTTCCACAGTTTTTACTTGCTCCAAAAAAAAGAAAAAAAGAAAAAAAGAAAAAAAGAAGAGATCTCTTACACTTTCTTATTTCTTGAATAATTGTTTCCATTTCATTTGAGCTTTTATTACCCTCGTCCTTGGTCTAAGCCGAGTTTAAACATCAACAACCCCATTACAACCCTAATAACACCTTTTGATCCTTTAAGAAGGAGAGCTAAATTAGTGGAGATGGGATGGAGAATTTTTGCCTATGGGATTGGTTAATTTGATAATACCTTTAGAGTCTCTTGGGTTATAATTTGCCTTTGGATTTATTTGACTTTTCTCTACTCTTGTGAGTTGGTTGGTTTCTAATTAGACTTGAATCAAAGAGTGAGTGTTTGAGCGAGTATTGGTATCCTTGCATTATGAAGGTGAGAATGGTTTGATAAGTGGCTAAAGGTAAACTTTAATTGGTTACTGCAATTCTGAAAATTCCAATTGTTGAGTGCTCTTTAATCTATTTTGAATAGTTTTCTTAATTTTACTTGAGTACAAGCAAAAGTTTGAGTTTGGGGCCATTTGTTGAAAGCATTTTTCTCATTAGAATGATTAGCATTTTCCTTTAATTTCTGGATTAATTATTGGACTTTATACATATTTTTCCTGCTAAATTGTTTAGTTTATCAAAATTTGCATTTATAGTTATTCATATTTAATTTGTAGAAAATGCACTTGATTTTAGTTATAAAGGACCGTAACAACAATTAAATGAAGGAAAGTCCAAGGCAAAAGGCTGGAAAAAAATAAAAGAAGCAGTCAAGGAAGTCAGTCCAAAACGCAGGGAGGAAATAGAAAAAAACACAGTCGGTGTGTGCTAGGTTTTAATTGAGTGGAGAGAACTAAATTGTCACATCTTACTACAGTAGAGAGACCCACCAACATGCAGACATCAAGCAAGGAGAAGCACCAACGCACGTGGAGGCTGGACACAGCTGCTGGGAAGGCTAACGTGGAAACACAGTAGAGAGGAGCAACCCCACTAAAACATCGAACCATAAGGAGCTCTAGTAGACAATCCATGCCAAAGCAGGAAGAGGATGGCTGGAAAGAAACAAAGGAGAGCTGGAAAGCCAGCACAGCAACCCCACCAGCTGGAGACGCACTACACAAGGGAAGAATAAAATAAAATGATGAAAGCACTACAGAGAGGAGAGGAGGGCGTGAACTGAAGGGAGCTTGGGGAGATACACAAAAAAATAAAACCAGCCTAAAATGCTAGCCACCAAGGAGAAGAACGTGAGCTGAGGAGGAACATTAGCAGCTGTGGCGTTAATATAGGAGCAACAGGTGGCGTGAATAAAGGGAAGAACGTGGAGGCTAGAGAACATTAGAGCTGGAGGAGTTACCAAACGAAGACAGCTTTTCCACTACTTACATACACTCTCCACTCACAAGTTAGCAGGTTGGAGACAAAAAAAAAAAAAAAAGATATTGACGCACAGCCCAGACTCGACTATTACTCTCCACTCACACATGAAGTAGCTAGCGGCAATAGAAGAGAACCAAGGAAGCAGCTGGTGGAGATCAACAACATTGCAGCTGGTGGCTTAAAAGAAAATGGAAAAACGTTGGCAGCTGGACTAGAGGAGGAAGAACGTTTTTGGTTGGAGACTTCTACGTTGCAGCTGGGACGGTTACATTGGGGGAGTGACATCCAAGCGACAGCGAAGTCAAGAAGAAAAAAGCAAACCACGCAGGGACACCAACAACGACGCAGGCGACAGTTGAGGAAAAAAAATCACGAAAACAAAGAGCTACAGTGGGGGAGACGCGAACCACTCGAGAGCGTCAGCAGCTGGGACAAACCATCAGCTCTAGAGACGACAACAAACGCAAGGATGCAACATCAAGGAGAGGCACAAAATAATAAACACAGAAATGGAGACCCGAAAACCCATTTATCCTCTGTTTATTATTAAGTGTCTTATATGATGTTTGTTGACTTTAATGTTGTGGTTTTCATCCTACCATGAGTGAGTAGCTTCCCCGAAACTTCAAGGTTGGGGCAGAAACTTTTAGCTAATTTTTATGGATTAAAGTTTGGTTGATTTATAAGTATGGATTTTTGGTTTTGATTTCTCTAATTTGAGATTAATTTTACTGGTATTGTGTTTGGGTAACTATTACTTGACATTAGTTATTAATTGAAGAACCGATAGGCAAAAATTGATGACGAAACTTCAAATAGGGAACTTATAAATTTTAGATTTAGACATAGACTGAATTTATGAGAGAAAACCAGGTTAGCAAAGATCTTAATGGGTTATGCTTGATTGCTAAGCTACGATAGTAGACTAGGATTATTGCGTAATACTCATTTGATACCTTGAAAAAGGATCTAAGAAACTCTAGGTTCAACCGTTTATTAACAAAAAATTCGCCTAATAAATTGATCCAGGTAAAGTCTATAGAAACTTCTAAAAGTGGAACCATCCTTGAAGCTTACCATATTCCATTCGGATTAACCCCTAGAGATATTCGAAATTTTCTTTAATTTTGATTTTGTAATTTTTGATAGTTAAATTTCTTAATTTAATTCCCCAATCCTACACAACTGCTTAGTCCAATTAATTGAGTGATCCAAGCCTAGTACTTACGCAATTACTCCCTGTGGGATGATATTATACTATACTACTTGAGACCCGTGAACTTACGGAGTTGCATCAAGTATTAAATTTATACCTTCTAAATTTGCTAAGCAATCAAATAAGAAAATTTGGTTGTTAAAGAAGTATCAATGCACGATTAACAAAATTTGAGCTAATATTCTAGGAATTCATCTCAACAAAGAAATCATGTAATCCTTATGAAATAAAATATTTATCCAAGTACATTAACCCACTCTTATCAATTAGTTCTTTCGAAGTAACTAACTTGTTGATTCCAATTTTCAAATCAGTTTCCTAGATCAAAAATGAAATCCAACCTAATGAACACAGTGGTTAATATTGAGTACTCCTAATGAAGAATTCTATTTCTAGATATTATTTCAATTAAGTCTAATATAGCAATTCAGACATTAAACATCACTTTTCAGTACTTAGTTTAAAATCTATTATTATTCAACAAGAAACCCTAGATAAGAAAGATCAAATCAATATTAGATAAAATTACTTTACTGAAATTAAGTCAACATTGAATTTAAAGACATAAGGTTAAATACATAAATCCCAAGTTGAAACAAACATCCTAGAATAAGAAAATTTACAGACTCATGACTGAATTCGACCTAAAAGTAAAAAAATTATAAACATGAACATTAAAGATAAATAATAAATGGGAAGAGGAGGAAAAGGAACTCCAATTGCTTCTTGAATCTTGATCTCTCAATCTCCAAGCTTTTCTTCTTCTTTGATTCTATTCTGCTTTTCCTTTCCTTCTTGAATATCACTCTTCGATCTCCCTAGCCAAAAGTTCCCCTTTTTTTTTCAGAAACTGCTCTTTTAATCTCCGAAACTGTCATGAATAACTGTTATATACGGTCCGTGTGATTTGACATGGTCAGATCGTGTTTCTTTCGGGTCTGGTTATGCGTTCTCACTTCAAAAGACACGGTCCGTGTGATTTGACACGGTCAGATCGTGTTTCTTTCGGGTCTTTAGCTTTAAACTTCTAATTTACATGATCCATGTGATTTTACACGGCTAGACCGTGTATTTCCCCAAAATACCTGCAAATACCAAGAACAAAGGAGCAGTACCAGATTCACAAAAACTAAAGGCTATTCAACATCATTTAATACAAAAACAATGACAAAATAGAGCTAAAGCATATCAAGAACAACAACTTATCAAACTCCCCTATGCTAAACTTTTGCTTGTCCTCAAGCAAATTAAACTTAAATACAAAATCAAGGGAACAAATAGAGCTCAAAAGTCATAGAGGGAAGAGCGCAAGTTCAAACAAAACAATATGTTGCATCTCACTAAATCAAATACTCACTCCAAGTAATGGTTCATCACTCACTATCTCTACTAAGCTTAGCTCAAAGATTCAATTGAACTAATCATAAAAGATATTCATCAGCATCTTTAAATCGATCGGGACTCAACGGAGTGTAAATAAACATTTCAAAAAAAAAAAGGATCATCCCCCTATCGTGCCCTCCGTCTCAAAGGAGTGCTTGGTGACAAATTTATTAATAAATTTTATGATTCCCCAGTAACACACGCCTCAAAGGGGTACCTCATTAGGTATTTTCCCAGTAGCGTACATCTCAAAGGGGTACTAAAGACCAATAACACCCTCAGTTGTTTGAGTCATTAAACGGCCCAAAAAGGGACTTAACTCTCCCAATTGCTAGCTGCTCCATACATAAGCCACTTAAGGAGCACAAATGTCGTGTCATTCATGCCGGCTAGAATTGGTGTACCAAAGGTGTGTGATTGTGCGAAAATTGTAACGGCCCAAAAGGGGATATTCCTCCCAATACTAGTGACTCCATCCATTCAAGAACTTATGGGAAGATGGTTCTGTTCCACCAACTTCAGCTAGTATTGGTATTCACACGGGTCATCATTTTTGAAAACACATGAAGATATTTAAAAACTGGCCAAGCAAGCAATTCTCCCGTAACAGAATATAAATAACAATGGGTTCACCAATGAAGATAAATTAGTTAGTCCCTTTCGATTTAAAGAGCTAATTAAAAGAATTTGGATAGAAGGTTAATTTATCTCGGAGCTAAATCTAGTTATGAATGGGCTTCCACCATTACTACGGAGTTCGTAATTGACCAATAAAGTAACAAAAACAACAAGATAAAACAGAGAGAAATATTTGCAAAGAAACATACAGAGACATAAACAAACAAACTATGATACCCGAGAAGAAAATAATTAAAATCAAAATGCAAACAACCATGCAAAACAAAACAAAGACAGATATTTACAAAACAAACACAGTGACAAAAGAACAAAAGAACTAACTCCCCTATGCTGGAACGAAACATTGGCCCTAATGGAAAGAGTAGGGGGAGAAAGCAATTACAGAGAAGAAGGGGGAGGCGGAGTGGTACCTGGAGATGAAGACGACTGACGCCACGAGTTGAAAGCAGTTGTCATATCCTGAATGTGAGCATTATGAGATTCAACTAATTGCTGCAAAGTGGTCTAATTAGCACGAAGAGTGGAAAGAGTATCCCCGAAATGATGGAGATAGCAACTTTGATCCGTAACTAAGGCACGGAGAGCTGCTTGTTCAATTTGGATAAAGGTGAGCGTTGAGTGCAGAGCGCGAAGATCAAAAGTGGAAGGATCGGGTTGGTAGGAGGAGGAAGGCACTGATGTCGGTTAGGTAGGAGGAGGTGGATAAGAATCTAATGGATCAGGAGTGGTGTGATCGAGTAAAGGCATCCAATCAATGTTGGATGGGTCACTAAGAGTGGTATGAGCCGGACACGCTAAACAGAACTTGACATTATTGGGGTAAACCCAACAACAGTGTCCCCGTACCGATCGACACATATGCATAGATTCTAGAGCTAGGTAATCAAGTCACTCAGAACCTTGAACAAGAAAGTCCTTATTGTCAAGGGGATCAAAGCAGAAAGCTAAAGCAATGGGGGTAATTAAACCACTGATAGAAATTTCCCAGTAGGTTAAAGAGCGACACGTAGAAATTGAGATGCCAGGAAAGAACCGGCATCAACAGGTTCACCAAGGTGAATAGCATATAAAAAATACAATTTAGGGGATCAAACAACATTTGTGCTATCTCCTCGAGCCAAAATCCCACTAGATAAAATGCGATGAGTATAACGAAGGTAAGCATGGAGTAAATGACATTAAATTCATCTAAGGTTAAAGTGTGTCAGCGACCTAAAAGTTGAAAGGAAATCTTTCCTACTTGACAATCTCACCCATGAGTAACTTCAACAGAAATGGTACAAAAAAATTCCAAGGTTATGTCCCTTTTGGCCTCGGCTTCATGATCGCGAGCTGTTCGCGATTGCGAGATGGCCTTTTTCCTCCGAGGCTCGCACTCGCAAGCCGTCGTGGCTGCAAGTCTGCAGTTCTTCTCGGCTCGCAATCGCGAGCCGTTCGTGATCGCGAGCCGGCTTCTGTTTTCTTCGGGTCGCGATCGCGAGCCGACTGAATTGTTTTGTTTTATTTGAATTTTCTTCATTTCTTTTGCTAATAACTTTTTCGTTCGACATCTGATTGATCTGATTTTTGAAGCGTTGGATTCCTAAGACATTCCTCTATCTGTCTATGGAGAATTATAAATTTTTGAGATTGAATTGAAAAAGATTGATTGAATCAAAGAGAGAGGATTTGGTTAAAGTGTTTAAGTTGGATAATTTTCTGAATATGGTTCAGTGTTTTGTGAAATTCTTGATGTGTAGAGATCCAATTGAGCTTATTCATGTTGCAAACTTAAATAGATACATGGGGCTACAAGTCATATGAAGGATTTGAATTTCAATTTAGCCCCTAAGATGTTCAATTTCTGGAGTGAAATTAGGTGTAATGCTTAGCCTTGGTTTAGTTTTGGTCTGAAAGTGTTTTAGCCATAACTTCTTCATTTCTGAACCTAATTGAGTATTTTTGGTGTCGTTAGAATCATAATACAATAAGTAATATTTGTCTAGAAGGAAGTTTTAGCAAATTCCTTCAATTTGATGATGTGAAAAATTACCTAAGTAAATCATGATTTATGAATTTTGACACTTTGATTTATTTGTATGATTTTGAGGACTTAATTAGCATGTTAATATGAGTAATTAACATGTTAAATGGAGTAAGATCATGTGGCATAAGTTTATTGGATTTATTAAAAATTAAAGTGTTAGAAGGCATGAAGGGCAAAATTGGAAGTTTACTTAAGTTAGTAAGTTTTAAGGCTTTTAAGTAAGGGCAATTGGGTCTTTTTGTTTTCATTAATGAAAGGTGATGTGGGCTGTCGTTTAAGGAGGGAGAAAAGCACGAAAATGAGGAAAAAAAAGGGAGAAAAAGAAAAGAGAGAAGAGTGAGTTTCGGATGGGAGAAGAAGAAAGAAAGAAAAGGGATTAGGGTTTCGTTTTCTTGGATTGTAAGAGGGATTTCGAACATGGTTCAAGAGAGAAAAAGGTGGAGGAGCTCAAGAGCTTTATTTCAAGCCAAGAAATCCAAAAATTGATGAAGAGTTTAAGGTAAGAGATGTTTTTGACCTTTGATTTTTTAGTGAGTTTTTGGTTAAGATAGATTAAGAATGTTATAGGGTTATGATTTCTATAGTTAATTGTAGTGTTTATGCCCCAATTGATGTTCAATTTTGGATGTTTCTAAATTGGAGATTTTTGTCTTGAATTAGGGATTTGAATGAGGCTTTGGAGAAATTGAAGCTTTGGACAAGTTTCAAGCATGGATTT
>JANIHZ010125263.1:0-12814 GCA_027478365.1 Erythroxylum rufum | reverse complement strand
GGAACAAGTTAACTATATAGGAATGCAATTTGGTCAAGGAGGGGGGGGGGGGGGGGAACAATTCCTACTCAAATGCATATAGCCCTGGGTGGAAGAATCACTTGAACTTCTCCTGGTCAAACAATACAATGCAAAAGGACAATTCTGACCTCAAGGATCACCTAGTTTCCAACAGGAGAAACCAAACTCGATGGACTCTAAGTTAGATAAGATTTTAGAAAAGATTGGGGGAATGGAAGACTCTCACAAGAGGTAGAAGGAAAATTTGAGCAAGTAACAAAGAACCACGTCTCCTCCATACACAACTTAGAAGTCCAAATGAGCCAATTAGCAAATGCATTGTCGACATGAAGTGCGGGAACCCTTCCTAGCAATAATGAGATGAATCCAAAGGACAGAATAATGGTAATCACCTAGGCTGCTGAAGAAAAGCCCAATCAAGTTAAAGTCGATGAGGAAGAAGAAAGAAGAAAGACCAATGAAAGTTAAACATAACCTGACTGAAATAAAGAAATATCAACCTCCGATTCCATACCCTATTCTAGCGATAAGGAAATCAAAGGAAGTAGAATTGAATGAAGTTATAGATATAATAGAGAAATTAAAAGTGCGACTCGCACGTAATCTATAAAAGAGAAGCTATAGAATGAAGTGTTAAGCAAAAAGAACTCCATTGAAGTGATATCACTACCACAAAAGCGAGATGATTTGGGAGATGTTTACATCCTATTCATTATTGGTAGTATCATAATGGATAAGGCGTTTACGGATCCAGGAGCTCATATAAGTATGATGCCTTATACCCTTTGTAAGAAAATGGAGTTAGGCAAAATAACACCCACTAAGATGCATGTCAAAACAACTGATAGATCAATCCACCATCCTAGAGGTGTAGTCAAGGATGTTTTGGTTAGAGTCAACAAGTTCACTTTTCCCACAGATTTTGTAATCTTAGACATAGAAGATGTGGAGACACCAATTATCCTAGGGAGACCATTTTTAGCCACCACCTGGTCTATCATAGACGTTGATGGGGGCAAATTGACTCTGAAAGTAGGGGATGACAAGGTGTCATTTAAAGAGTCTAAAGTTGAAAACAATTCTCTGAAATATTTAAATGCTATAAAGAGTGATGAATTTTGTGAAGAAGTTGAGCAAGGTTATATTTGTGAGGACTTATTAGAACGATCACAAATCTGACTAAGGACTTGAAAGAAGAAAAAAAAGAAAAAGAAAGGTTGTAAGAAGCATAGACTGGTAGCGCGAGTATAGTTTATGAAAGTTATAGTGGCACTACCATCACATGACCCATTTGAACCACCATGACCAAACGAAGAATGTTGAGCCAGCAATGGTAAACAAAGCGCTGTATGGAAGGCAACTTATGATTTTCAACTTTTAGTTGTTTCCAATTCTGTTTGTGTGTGCTTTTCAAATAAGTTGAACACCTTGAGGAGATCAAGCATAAGTATGACTTGGGAATTCTTACTTTTCCCTTTTTCATAATGGATGAGAATGGTTTCACAAGGGAAACAATGAGGTGATGATGCAATTATAAGGTGTGGAAGGACCTCAGGAGTGAAATGAGGAAAAGAACAAAAATTAGGAAAGAATGCAGGAATTTCCAGGGCCATGATCGTGGCCTGCGGCTGGGCAATTGTAGAACATGCAATTTTCATACATTTTCTCCCAATTTTACCCCTCCTACCTTCCCTAACCTATATATTTACACTCACCCTCACTTTTCCTATATATATATCATACTCTAACACTCTCTCTAAAATCAATAAGTCAATTCCCTCTTACTTCTCTCTACAACCATCCTTAAATTCTTGATCTCTCCCTAACTTCCTCACACCTCTCATTCCAATGGGACCATGTATTAAAAAAATGATCAAGCGCACTCAATTGAAGGGTAAAGTTCAAGTGTCGGACTGCGGAAAAAGGAATCGGGCTGCAGAGTATGGAGAACCCTTTCCGATTTACTTAGAATAGGAAGGTAAATGCTTCCAAACCCTTAGTCTAAAAGGAATTGTTGTACCTCGATATTTGGATTTTGACGTATTAGAATCTATTGAATTGAGAGAATGAGTTGAACGTTTAGGGGGAAGAATTCACTGGAAAAAATTTATGCACTTTAATTATGTCATATATGAAGAAGTTACCCTAAAATTCTTCACTTCTCTTCAATTTGAGCTTAGTGACCCTAAGGATCTATGGATTTGATAGCTAGGTCAACTGTATGAGTTTAACTATGAGACACTGTGTGAAATCGGTGGATTCCTAGAATCGGTGGGGAGGGTTGTGTTATGTGCATTACATGTTTTATCTTGAGTGTAAATTTTGCATATTATATGTTAGTTTTGTTTAGGTTTACATGATGTGACTCGTGTGAATGTGCCAATGGTTAGGAATTAACTGAATCGGTTTATCTTTGAACATAGTTTTTTAGGTTGCTAAGATTTATTAGCTTATGAAATTAGTATCGTAAGTTGCTTTGGTTAAATATGCATATTAATTAGGATATGATGTCAGTTAGTTCACCTTAGGAATTTAACACATTCATTTATAATTTTAGGTCAATCGAATAAGTAGCATCGTTAGTATCTTTTTATGAGAATGATTAGCTAAAGAAACGAGGTAGGCAAGAAAATATATATATTTAAAAAGTGTGTTTTTGTTTAATAAATAACTATTTTGCTGGCCTTTTTTTGAAACAAATGGGGCTATGAATAGAGCTAGTAGCCAGTTGAGAACGTGATATAGTTAAGTAACCTAGGGACAATAATCACAAATGTTTGCCTTCTCTTTAAATGACTAAATGACGTTCCAACCAAGTCGCTTAGTAAAAACATAACCTAGTTGAGTAACTAGGGGACATTTATCACAAATGTTTACCTTTGCGTCAAAAGGCTAGTTTCATGTTATATCGATCTTTGTGAATAGCATGACTTCTCATGAAAAGCTACTTAAGGATAGTTACAATTTTAATTGAATAACTAATTATAAATGTGTGTGTGAAAGTGATAGGAGTGAATGAATTTGACATTAAGTTAGTATGTATATTTAGTTTGAATTAGTTAGACACATATTTCATAAGTTAATAAGTTAGAACAACTTGAAGGATTATGTTTGTAGTTAAATTTGTTTTGCGAAGTTCAATGCAATTGTATCATTATTGCATATGTAGGTGTTGTTGTTTAGTGTGTTTTTGTTTTTTTGAGGACAAGAAAAAGTCATAATTCTCTAAATTGGTATGAATTATGTTACGTCAATTCGAACTTGCTTGATCCGTGCAATTGCGACCTTATAATGCAATCTCATTCTTTGCTCCAATTGCTATTTCAAATGTGGGGATGTGATAGTTCTAGGTAGCATGATGTATTAATAGGCATTTTAGTATGTTTGTAGTTGTTAATTAATTGATTCATACATGTTTAGTTTTAGAATTGTGTTAGTTGGTTAGATAATTGTGTTTTGAGTGTTATATAGGTTAAAGCATGCTACTGAGCTTTAATTTGGTGTGTTTGAGGTACTTTAATGTGTTTGTTCATATTTGAGATAAGATATTAAAGAACATAGAAGACTTGGAAGAAGCTCGGGGGAGGACCTAGGGCCATGATCGTGACAGAGATTCTTTTAGAGGCCACTATCATGGCCTATGTAAGGACAGACGTGGACCGACCTCCTAAACTTAAATTTTCACAGGTTATTTCAAACTTTTAGGCCCGAGTAAAGCCTAGTTTTTACCTTAATTAGAAAAAAATACTACATAAGAGCAGAGAAATGACATAAGAAAGGGCGAGCCTCCATTTGCCACTTTGGGGAAAAAGTTAAGGAAGAGGAAGAAGGAAGAGAGAGAAGAAGAGAAAGAAGGTAGAGCTTCAGCTGCTGTTTGAACCTCCAATCCTCCAAGTTATCTTTTCATCTTTTATTTCATTCATTTAATGTATGAGATGGAATTGATGATGAATATTGGTTCAAGGATGGTCTAACTTCTTTTAGGGATTTTTATTTTATTTAATGTTAATCTAGTTGCTTTTGTTCTTAATGATGTTGGGCGTTGTGATTGTTTATTGTAATTGCATGCTTCGGTAGTAAATCGAGAGAGTGAACCAATGTAAAATGATTAGGTTGATTAATGAGAGTTAAACGATCTAATAGACTACACAAATAATCAAATCACTAATTATATGAAAAGAGATCTCGTGTAAGGACCCAGTTGTTTATTGGAATGCTTAAGAACTAATTAGGTTTTAGGTTTTTTTGATAATCAAAAGATTACATGTTGCATAATTCAACTTAATTAGGGTTTATGATCTTAGGGCTTAATGATTACAACTCGATAGAGATTAGGGCTTAATTAGGGTTTAGGATTGATGATAAGATAAATCTCCTTTCTCATAATGTGTTAATATTCCTTGTTTAAATCTCAATTGTCAATTGGTGGTGCTCAAATTTGATTTCTTGCATTAATTTAGAATTCTCATTTCAATCACTCCATATTCAATTGTTTAATTTTCTGTTTAGTTTTTATTTTAATTTTAATTACACTTTTAGGCCTTAGACAATTAGGATTCGATTAGTTCACTAATTCCCTGTGGGATCGAAACCTCAAAAACTACACTACAATCCATGCATTTGCAGAATATTGAGGGTTTTATAAGATTAAAACTTGCTCAACACTAGCCCTATTTTAAGGTCTTGGATGATGTGACAGATAAGATTACAAGAAATAGACATCAACTCTAAAAGATAAAGATCATGTGGCAGGATCATCTGAAGATAGTGAAGATCTTCGTGGATAGGGATGTATCATTCCTATTTAAATATAATCTCTTACCTTGTTAGTAGTGATGTAGATAAATCCTATCAGATAAAGTCTTATTTAGATTAGAATGTTATATTATTAGATAATGTGATGTAATCTGATTAGGATAAGATGTGATCTAGTTAATTCAGTTCAATTAGTATTCTGAATTGTAAACTAGAGGAGCTTATAAATAACTCATTAAAGTCTTGCTCCATATATGAGATAAAGAAGAGATCGTGAGTGCTGTCATAATGTCCAAAAGTGAGAAAAAAATAGAGAGAGGGCAAAGAGGGTTAGATTCTCATCCTTGTTTAATTGTTTTTGGTATTAGTTTGAGGGTTTGTTAATTGTGATATCAACTTTGGTTTCAATCCTAAAACTTTATGAGACAACTTATTGTTATAGGGGAGGGGGTGGAGAGATCAACTTTTTCTGTAAATCCTTATTGAGTTTAGTGGATTTATTGGTCAATTTGCCTCGTGGTTTTTCCCTCTACATTAGATGGCTTTCCATATTAAATCTTGATGTTGTTTCATTGTTTAGTTTCTTATTCTCATATTGTTCTGTCGCTACAATTTGATAAGTTATTTCTTTTCGTTGATATTTGGTTGACTTTTTAGAGAGTTGTATTATTTTCTCCCAACAAGTGGTATCAAAACCATCATAATGGAAGGTGGAAACAACTCTATGGTCAAGTTAACGTCATCAAATTACTCGATTTGGAAGCCCATGATGGAGGACCTTCTATGTATCAGGGATCTCTTTGATCCTATTGATGTAGACAGAGGTGTAAAGGATGATGTTCCTTTAAAACCTGAAAAGATGTAAAAAAAAGAATGGGAAAAGATGAAGCGAAAAACTTTGGGCACTATAAAACAGATACTTCAGAGCTATAGAAGAAGCTAGAAGGTCTATATGAAGGGAATACTACTCACAATAAGGCCTCTCTGATTAAGAGGCTTGTAAACTTGAAGTTGAAGGCTAGGAAATCAGTGTTGGAGCATCTAAGTGATTTCCAGGACATAATCAACAAGCTTAATACAATGAAGATCATTCTTGATTATGAGCTCCAAGCTTTATTCCTGTTGAGTTCATTACTACATAGCTGGGAAACATTGGTGGTGACAATTACCAACTCAGCTTATGAAGGTGTGCTCTCTTTGGATGTAATCAAAGAGAGTATGTTTAATGAAGAAATTAGAAGAAAGGAGATTGGAGTTGACAACATATAGGTTTTTATGACAGATAGCAGGGGAAGGAACAAGAGTAGGGGTCCTAAAGCTCGTGGGAAGTCTAAGAACCGATCAAAGTCTAGAGGAGATAAAGACGTGAAGACATGCCACTATTGCGATAAGTCCAAACACATTAAAAGATTCTGCTATAAGTGGAACAAGGATAAAAAAAATGCAAGATCATCAAAATGATGGTGATGATAAGAGTACAACTATAATTGCTTCGAGCACGGATCATGAGGTGTCCCTAGTTTGTGCAACTAGTGAATGTTTCCATATCAACAATATTGGTTCTGAATGGCCGATCGACATGGGAGCATCTTATCATTGTATTCCAAAGATGAAGTACTTCTCAAGCTACAAGAGTAGAGATTTTGGGAGTGTAAAGATGGAAAATCAAAGTTCTGTCAAGATAGTCGGTATGGGTGATATCTTAGTTTAAACAAACATCAGATGCTTACTAGTCTTGAGAGATGTATAACATATCCCCGATCTAAGGTTGAATTTATTATCGACTAATGTGTTAGATTAAGAAGGCTTTTAGCACACTTTTGGGGATAGGAATCGGAAACTGTCTAAAGGTGCAATAACAGTTTCCCTAGGAGAGTTATGTTGCTCATTGTACAAGACATACTTAAAGGTGTGTGGTGGTGGAGAAGTATATATAGTCAAAGAGGAAACTTATCAAATATGAAGCATCGACGATTGTGACACATGAGTGAGAAGGGATTAAAGTTACTGGCTAGAAAATCCCTTATCCCAGTAAAGAACTCACAACTACTTAATCTTTGCGATCATTGTTTGGTTAGAAAGCAGCATAAAGTCTCTTTCAAGAGAAGATCTACAAGGAAGTCGGAGTTGGTGCATTCAGATGTCTGTGGTTGAGGAGGAGTCACTAGGAGGTAATAGATATTTTATTACGTTTATTGATGATGCTTCGAGGAAGACTTGGGTGTACATATTGAATTCTAAAATTTAAGTATTTGAAACTTTCAAGAAGTTCCATGTAATGGTAGAAAGGGAAGTTAAGAGGAAGCTGAAGTGCTTGTGAAGTGACAACGGAGGGGAGTATACTTCTAAGGTGTTTGAAGAATACTGTACATTGCATGGCATCAGACATGAGAAAATTGAACCAAGGGCTTCACAGTATAATAGGGTTGCTGAGAGGATGAACAGAACCATTGTGGAGAAGATTCGTTGCATACTGAGAATGTCTATGTTGCCAAAGACATTATGGGGAGAAGCAGTCCAAACTGTAGTCTACCTGATAAATCAAGCTCCCTTAGTTCTATTGAATTTTAAGATTCCTGAGAGAGTATAGACTGACAAGAATCCCATATATCATCACTTGAGAGTTTTTGGTTACAAGGTATTTAGAGACATCCCCAAGGATTAGAGAAAGAAGCTTGAATCAAAGTCGATACCTTACCTCTTTGACAGATATGGTGGTGATCAATTTAGCTTCAGAATTTATGACCTAGAGAAGAAAAGGGTGGTCAATAACCAGGACGTGGTGTTCTAGGAGCACGAGAGAGGAGCTGATCTTCTGAGCGGAGATAAATCATCAAACTGTAGCTTATCAGATGGCATAGTTGGCTCTTTGCCAATTCCTTTGACTATTAAGCAATCTACAGGTGAAGAAGAAGAAGTGTGTGACTAAGGAGGTGGTGATTAGATACAATATGATATTGATGAGCTACATGAACCACATCCAGACATACTAAAGTCAAATCCTTTAAGGATAATGAGCAGGGGGAGCAATGAGATACATCATCTGATGAAACACAACTTTAAAGGTCGACAAGGGAGAAAAGGCCTTAACAAGATATCCAAGTTCTGAGTATCTATTTCTTACCACTAAGGGGGGACCTGAGAATGTGCAAGAGATTGCGGTTGTCGTAGGAGACATATATTGAGCGAGTGCTAGAGAGGTTCAATATGAAGCATGCCAAGCCAGTTGACATGCCACTAGCATCTCAGTTCAAGTTATGTAAGCAAACATATCCCTGAACAAAAAATGAGAGATATGGTACGTCTTCTATTCAATACTTATCTGCAGTAGGGTCTTTGATGTATGCCATGGTGTGCACAAGGCTAGATATTGCTTAAGCTATTGGGATGGTAAGTAGATTCTTATTGAATCCTGGGAAAGTTCACTGGGAAGCAATGAAATGGATTCTGAGATACTTAAGAGGCACATCATAGTGGAGTTTGTGCTTTGGTGATGGTGAGCCAACTCTAGAAGGTTTTACAGATGCAGATATAGCTAGAGATCTTGATGGACGAAAATCCACTTTAGGTTTTTTGTTTAAGTTTGTCAGGGGAGCCATCTCATGGTAATCTAAGCTACAAAAGTATGTGGCTTTATCTATGACTGAAGCAAAATATGTAGCTGCGATGGAAGCTTGTAAGGAGATTATACAATATTTTGTGATAGCCAAAGTGCTATTAACTATAGCAAAAATGCTATGTATCATTCCCGCACAAATCACATAGAAGTTAGATATTATTGGTTGAGGTTCGTGATAGAAGAGCAATAATTAATTTTGAAGAAGATTCATACGGAATTGAATGTTGTTGATATGTTAACTAGAGTGGTTCCCAGAAACAAGCATGAGCTTTGTAGTAGGCTTATCGAGATGCTCAAGTAGATGATAGAGAATAATGTGTCTTCCTATATTGGGGTTGGAGGAGATTGTTGAGTATCCAACCCTATTTTGAGATCTTGGATGTTGTGGTGAACAAGATTACATTAGATAGACATCAACTCTAAAAGATAAAAATCATATGGGAAGATCATCTGAAGATAGTGAAGATCTTCATGTATAGGGATGTATCATTCCTAGTTAAATATAATCTCTTATCTTGTTAGTAGTGATGTAGATAAATCTTACTAGATAGAGTCCTATTTAGATAGGGATGTTATCTTATTAGATAATGTAATGTAATCTGATTAGGATAAGATGTGATCTAGTTAGTTCAATTCAATTAGGATTCTGAATTGTAAACTAGAGGAGCATATAAATAGCTCATTAGAGCCTTGCTCCATATATGAGATAGAGAAGATATAGTAAGTGTTATCACAACATCCAAAAGTGAGAAAAAAAAAGAGAGGGCAAAGATGGTTAGATTCTCATCCTTGTTTGATTATTTTTGGGATTAGTTTGGGGGTTTGATGATTGTGATATCAACTTTGCTTTCAATCCTAAAACTTTGTGAGACAACTTGTTGTTATGGGGGGTGAGAGATCAACTTTTTCTGTAAATCCTTATTGAGTTTAGTGGATTTATTTGTCGGTTTGTCCCATGATTTTTTCCCTCTACATTGGAGGGTTTTCTACATTAAATCTTGTTGTTTGTTTCATCGTTTAGTTTCTTATTCTTGTGTTGTTCTGCTGCTACATTTTGAAGAGTTATTTCTTGTTGTTGATATTTGGTTGAATTTTTAGAGAGTTGTGTTATTTTTCTCCCAACATATTGTATAACTATAAGAGTCTCATTGGCATGTCATTATTCAAACTAATTAATAGAATTCCTATCACCTATCGATTGAATTATAGGATAAGCCTATTGAGTGATCAAAGCCATCAACTTTAATTCAAAGGCTACAAATGAAAGGTGATTGCTTCAACTATATAAGTATAATAAGCTGAGTTTTGATGCCTCTGAGAATGCCAAGATCTACTAGGAGAGGACTAGGTGCTAATATGATAAAAGATCTTCATAAGGAGCTCCGTGAGGGATCAAATACTTATTTTTTAAATCTTGTTTGGATTTTTTTTCAGAAAATTTGAAGTTGACTTGCAACATTTCTTATAGAGAATTAGAAAGGACAAGTTTTGAACAGGGGATTAACAAGATGCAATGTAGATCCTATGTTCCAAAACACAACCTAGAACATGCTTATGGATACACTCCTCTGTTACTAAAGTAAAACTCTCCAATTTCTCTCTTGTATAACATAAGGATAAAGTAGCACGCTAGACTTATATTTAGGTTTCAAATAGAAACAGAGAGCATACATTCTAAAAACAAGCCACACATAACATTGTGTATGCACTGTATTCTCCAACACACACTCATATATCAACCTTGGCTTCCTATTCACCAAAATAAAATTTAAAAAATTACAACATGCTATTAAAACAACCCTGTCTCTTTCTCATGTCAGTTACATAATGTTTTATGTTTCTTCCTCATCAATTGCCTAAAATACAACACTGTGTCATAACTTATGTCTACCTTGTGTTTTACCAACATTAACTTATGTCATTTCCCATTTTACCCCTGTTCATTAACACATCCCCATATGTACCTTATGTTGTCTTTATATACAGATGAACACAATCTTGACACCCTCTTATGTTTAGCCCATATTTTGGCACTAGAAAAGGGAAAAGCCCCCTCTCATGTTCCCTCATTTCATTATACTTTCTCCTCTTAGTTTATATTAACTTCAGGGTCTCCTCAACCTTCCTTTTTGGTATTTCATAACCTACACCCATTATTTAGTTACAAGGAGCATTTTTTTGAAGAACAAGCCTACTTTTCCTTCAGTTAGGGTTTTCGTGGAGTCTTTTTTTTTAATTCTCTTCATCAATTTTTTTTTAAAAATCCAAGTATTCATCCTACTTTAGAATTTCATTTCAACTTTTATTCACATTGTGGATTATTTGTAGATAGAAATTATATTTTATGGTTTCCGTTGGCTTAATACACATTATACATGAATTTGGGGGCTGTTAGGAGAATTAAATGGATGAGTTACGACCCATTTTTACATATGATGCTATTTATGAATCTAATTGGATAAATTTGTATTATTTTAGAATGTCTTGTTACTCTTACTCACGTAAGTTGGTTAGGCTAGGAAGGTATGAATTTTTAGTTTTAAATGGGAGTAACATTAATCTATTTAAATTGAATTCATTTGCCACTTACTTTGTTATATATAAAAGTGCATTTATCATTGGTTTGTTGAACTATTGCTTTTAGGGAGTTAGAAACTTTAATGGTGAAAGTTTTAATTGAATTAATTTCAAAAATGTCGTGACCGAATGCAAAAAACGGTTCAAGTGATATATTAATGTAAGAAAACATAAACATAGGGAATATTGTATTACTAATTTAATACACCTTTTAGCAATTGTGTTTCATTTAGATGACATTTGACTGTTTCACTTCCACTGCATTATACTTATTATACCTACATACATGGTGTTCGGTATTATTTATTCATCATTAAGAGCTAATTAACGAATTATTGAATTTTAGGATATACATTATTGACTATATGAGGAGCATCTCTACCACTTCTTAGGAAGGAGAAGAAGCTGACCCACTATATAAGGTCTAGAGTAGATGCCTTGTTTCTCCTTTATACACATTCACTTTAAGGACCTATTCACCATGTTGATAGCCTACACTGGAGTTTCCACCATCAACACCCTATGTGGTGCAACAGGAGCAGTTAGATCAACTAGGGCACCTACTCTTGTAATATACAATTGAGCTTTAGTTGAAGTGCTTCTAGTCACTGCACACTAAGCAATTTGAGTTTCTATAGTATATAAATTGGAATATATAGTGAAAAATTGATTTAATAGACCAGGTAAGGTAGACCATCACCTTTAACTAATGATAGAAAATTTCCAACCTCTAGGAGCTTGTATATTAGGAGTTTGTCTTAGAATTTATATGCACTTTCAAGCCTGATGGCAATAAGACATGATGGGAGGATGATTGGATGATTAAGTTATGGCTCGAAGGCATTACGCATAACTTCAGTTACAATCAATTTAAAGTTCACGCTAGGTTTTACTTTGAGGAGCATGCTTGCACATTGTAGCCTAGCCAACACTATTATATTAGGATTAAACATAGATCCATTCGAGGAATATTAGAACAATATATCCATAGTGCATCCTCACAATTTGAATCGATATAAGGTCTCAAACTTCCATTTCTTGGCCATCAGGTACATTCATAAATTACCTATTTGCTCTCTTTATGTTAGGTGGAAGAGCCTATGTAGGATGTATGTTAACAAATTATGGAGCTTCAAGAAAATATGTGGGACCAACATTTTGTGCTTGTTAGTGTAATAACAGAGCCTTTAAATTATATTCTTACAACTTAACTATTAGAGAAGTGCTCTTGTTGAACCCCGTTTCCGGAGCCCAACATTCGGAATCCTGAACCTTGTGCTTCAAACCCTGAAGGGCCATTAGCTGTCATTCCACAAAAGTGGTAAGTGCACACTAATTAATCACCAAAATCATAAGTTGAATTATGTATAGAAATTGTAACTCTAAGTCTCTAGTTTGCTTTGAAGCAAGAATCACCTCAATTGGAGCTCTATAGCTCGAGATATACTTAAAAAGCTAAAAAGTGTACAAACCCTAAACACACTCTCCCAACCGACCCCTCACTTGTTCTAATTCAAACTCTCTCAAAACAACTACAAAAAATACCATTTTTCATGGAGAGGTAGAAACATGTCTTAGAAACTCATTGCTTTAAGAATCACTTCATTTGGAGGTCAGATGAGGGAGTTATTCCCAAAAGAATAGAACAAGTTTATACCTTAAATCGATTTGAACCTATCTTGGCGCGATCGCCATAACTTTCAATCTAAAAGTCGGATTGAGTCGTTTTTGGACCATTAGAAAGGAGACATCTAGACCTACAACTTTCATGAAGACCACAAAATGAGATTCTGCCTCTAAAATGGTCAAAAATCAGAATTTATCCCGTGAATTTCTGTTAAA
>JANIHZ010125218.1:0-12821 GCA_027478365.1 Erythroxylum rufum | reverse complement strand
TAATAAAGGTATCATTACTTTATTGGAAGTGATTGATACTTCTAAAGCTCTTTCTTGTATATTCAAGCCATAAAACAAATTATGTTTTCTAGGTTTAATTCCTAATCTTTGTAAAGTACTAACTTTAAATCCTGAATAATTTGTTAATGAAAAATTTTCATTTTGAATTTGTTTTAACTTCTTTTTATCTATTAACAATTATTGTCGATATTCTCCAGCTAGTCATCATTTGATTACGATTAAAAGTCTTAAACAAGCTTATGCCAAATCATTCCCTATACCTTTTATCCCTCGCACAGCCCAACGTGGTGATATCGGGCACACCGAAAAATCGATTTTATCATTTGATACAGCTTGGAAAAGCTTAAACATTTTCGATATCTGTAATCAGAATAAAACTAAAGAATTTCTTAAATTTGAAGAAAAAGATATACATTACAAAAGAGCAATCGGGATCCGAATAGTATTACAAGGGATGGACGCCAGTTTTAAAAAGGGATTCCGTACTTATGGCAGACAAAAGATCCATTCTTCTGTAATGCTATCACCTGCAAAAATGACTCCAGTAGTAGCATATAATTTTCTACAAACAAAAATGAAGCTGTTGGAATCTGGAATAATAAAGTCAAGCCCTCAAGCTCAGTAAAAGCTTTGTCTGTTTCGAAAACATCCAAAGAACACTTGTCCGGCTTGCAGAATTACACCAAAAGAAGATAAAGATAAAGCAGCACCTAGAAAGGAGGAGAATGATTGAATATAAAAAGAACGATACGAGAAGATCCCAGAAGATAAGAAATGCCCATATGTGTCTTATGTACTATAGCAGTATTGTTAGCTTATGTAAAAAATCTACAATAGTAAGTTTACTTTTCTACGTATAAATATGTAACCTAGAAGGGTAAGGGGATATCAGTCTAGTAGTCTTCCACTCACTACCTTCTCTCTCTGTACACTTCCATATGCATCAATAAAACACTTTCTTCTTATACTATTTCGTTACCATTTAGAACCTTATAAGGGAACCAAATTCCAAAATACTTCCCTAGCTTACTTCTTACGCCTGAAGGTAGGAAACGAAATTAGGCTGTGCTGGGTATTACTGAAGGACCTACAAGAGAGTTACCTATAGCACTGTAGGTTGGGGCTGAAACGCCTGGTAAAAGCTCCGTGGTGCAACCCGGTAATACACTGGTAAAAACGAAGCAGGTACGGAAGCATGTTGGACCCCTTTCTCCCTTTCTCTTAATATTGTTTTATTCTGGTATCGGAATAGTATAGGACTCATCATCCTAATGCCATAAATGCCGAACCATATGGGGAAGAATTAGTACGAATAGATTTGTCTACAGAAGAAAGCATCAATAATTTGATACATGAAATAAAGGTTCAGTATCAGGCAGAAAGAGTCAATAATAGAAATCACAGACGACCTGATTATCAGCTATTCATGTATTTCTTGATAAAACAAATTGAACTCTTAGAATATATTAAAAACTCAAGATATGGGACAAAGACTGTTATCGATTTTGGCTTTGAAACGGTGCTTAGAGAAGATTTATTAAATCCTAATGCAACTGCAGAATACGAGCCACCGCCACTGTAAGATAAGACTCGAGTTTTGGGTAGAAATGACAATTGAAATAACTACGGAGTGATAAAAAGAACTAAAATTAAAAAGAAAAGGGTAAAGAAATGCAAATCTGATTTATTATTTCATTTTAAGTTGCCTCCTAAGTAGAGCTGTTGGTTTACGTCATTAGCTCGACGTACTACAGACTTCATGGTTCTTCAAACAAAATCTCCTCCACTAGCATAACCTGAGCTTGATCATAAAATGGTTTGAACCTGTGCCCATTCACTTTAAAAATTTTGCCAATTGTTAAGCTGCGCACTTCAACTGTACCATGTGAAAACATGTTAGTGACAACAAAAGGACCTAACCGTCAAGACTATAGCTTACCAGGAAATAATTTAAGCTCTGAATTAAACAAAAGCACTTTTGGCCTAACAGAGAATGATTTCCTAGCTAGCTTCATATCATGAAAGGCCTTGGCCTTTTCTTTGTAAATTCTAGCATTTTCATATACTTCCAACCGTAGTTCCTCTAATTCTTGCAACTATAACTTCCTTTCTTTTCCAGCCAACTCATAGTCTAAATTGCATTTTTTTCATTGCCCAATATGACTTAAGCTCAATCTCAACTGGCATATGACAAGCTTTCCCAAAGACCAACCTATAGGGAGACATTCTTATTGGAGTCTTATATGCAGTCCTGTAGGCCCATAGAGCATCATCTAAATGATTGCTCCAACCCTTTCAGGTATCACCATTTTCTCCAAGATAGATTTTATTTCCCTATTGGACACTTCAACTTGTCCACTAGTCTAAGGATGATATGTCGTAGCAATATGATGAGTCACATGGTATTTTTCTAACAAAGCGCCTAAGGTCTTGTTACAAAAGTGTGTCCACAGTCACTAATTATGGCTTTGGAAATACCAAAACGATTAAAAATATGTCTCTTAAGGAACTTGATCATAGTTTTTGGCATCATCTAACTTAGTGACGATGGCCTCCACCCACTTAGAAATATAGTCTACAGCAAGCAATATGTAAACATTGCCAAAAGATGAAGGAAAATGGCGAGTCATGATTGAATGATGTTCCATCTTTGGAACACACCTGCGAAACACCTGGTCAGGGCATAATTTCCATAAATAAGGATCATCCCAGAAATAATACTTAGATTCAACCTTTATCTTATCCTTTTGAGCTCTTGTCAGATCATTAAGAAGATACTTAGCAACTAAATAATTACACATATAAGCATACTAAGGCACATAATCATGAATCAATGAATGAAGTTGCTCATATGGAAAAAATTTCAGCAATTAAAGGCCAATCCTCTCTAGGTACTATTATGCTCAAATGGTCAGCACTAAATTCTCCAGACCCTTCTTATCTCTAATTTCTAAGTCGAATTCATGTAACAAAAGCATCCATCTCAACAGCCTAGGCTTCTACTCTCTTTTCTTGAGCAGGTATTTAAGTGTAGTTTGGTCAGAAAAAACAAATCACTTTGGTCCCTAGTAAGTACGATATGAATTTCTCTAATGCAAACATTATGTCAAACATTTCCTTTTCTATTGTACTGTAATTACACTGAGCAGGGTCTAAGGATCTAGATGTATAGTATATGACATAAGGCTCTTTGCCTTTTCTTTGTCCTAGCATAGAACCTACTACTTTGTCATTTGCGTCACACATAATTTCAAATGGAAGGTTCCAATCAGGGGGATGAATGACAGGGGAAGAGGTTAGCTTCTCTTTAAGCAAGTCAAAAGCCTTTTTACACTCATCATCAAACACAAAATTTGTGTCCTTATTCAACAATGCATATAAAGGAGATGCAATTTTTGAAAAATCTTTGATAAAACAATGATAAAAGCTTGCATGCCATAAAAAAGATCTTATTTCTCTAACGCAAGTAGGGTAAGGCAGAGAAGTTATCACTTCAATCTTTGATTTGTCAACTTCCAATCCTTTGGAACTAACGACATGTCCTATAACTACACCTTGTTTTACCATAAAATGACATTTTTCACAATTCGAAACTAGGTTTGTAGCAATGCAACGTTGCAAAACAAGAGAAAGATTATGGAGACATGCATCAAAAGAAACGCAAAACACAATAAAGTCATCTATAAATACGTCCATTTTATGGTCAAGAAAATCAAAAAATAAACTCATTATGCAACGTTGAAAAGTTCCAAAGGCATTACAAAGTCCAAATGGCATTCTTCTAAATGCAAAAGTACTGAAAGAGCAGGTGAAAGTGGTTTTCTCTCGATCTTCAGGAGTTATGGCAACCTGTGTATACCCTGAGTACCCATCTAAGAAACAAAAATGTGATTTTCCAACAAGCTTTTCTAACATTTTGTCAATGAAGGGTAGTGGGAAATGATCTTTCCTAGTTGATTGGTTCAACTTTTGGTAGTCTATACACACTCTCCACCCATTTGACACTCTGGTTGGGACAAGTTCACCCTTTTGAATCTCTATGACAGTTATTCCATCTTTCTTGGGCACGAGATGAATGGGACTAACCCACTTAGAAATAGAGATGGGGTATATGATGCCTGCATCATACCACTTCATGATTTCCTTTTATACGACATCCATCATTGGGGGGTTCAACCTATGTTGGGAATCTCTAATGGGTTTTGCATCTTCTTCCAAAAGTATTCTATGCATATATAAAGTAGTGCTAATTACTTTTATGTTTGCAATTGTCCAACCTATGGCTTGGTTATGGGTTCAAAGACCTTGTAAGAGTTGTTCTTCCTGGGAGGTGATAAAGAACTTGAGGTCATCGCAGGTAAGGCCTCATTTTCACCAAGAAATGCATATTTCAAATTAGAGGGAAGGGGTTTTAATTCCGCTTCAGAGATTTGCACAATCGAAGGTAATAACCTGGAAGCAGACATAGGTAATGCAGGATTAAAAAACATAGATGGTTCCATTAGAAAGGAACTATGAGCTACGACCTCACACCTACAGTATCATCCACCTTTATTATTTCAGCATTCTCACCTACAACCACGTCAGATTCAAACATTTCTGACACAATTTCATCAATAAAATAAATGGAATCTATAGAGTACAAACTGTTAGTTTCAGCAAGGTATCACATAGCATTAAAGATATTAAAACTAACAACTTCTCCATCAAATTCCATGGATAAATCACCCTTATGGACATTGATTTTTATCCTGGCAGTACTAAAAAATGGTCGATCAAATAGTAGCGGAACATCTTTGGATGTTTTAGACTTTTTGCCCATGTCAAGGACACAAAAATCAGTCGGGAACATAAGGTCGTTAACTTGCACTAGCACATCTTCAAGCACACCATCAGGATATACGTTAGACCTATTAACTAGTTGAAGTATCAATCCAATCTTTTTCAAAGGACCTAATTAATAGCATGATAAATATTTCTAGGCATGACATTTATCGAAGCATTTAAGTCTAGCATGCATCTTTCAAACTGAGTATTTTCTATCTCTCAAGGAATAGAAAAAATACCAAGATCCTTACACTTCGGAGGTATTTTCCTTTTGATGACTACAGATACGTTCTCCCTCATACTTACCTTTTCATTTTCCTTGAAGCACCTTTTGTTAGTGCAAAGTTAATTCAAAAACTTGGTATAGCGTGGGACTTGCTTGATGGTATCCAAAAGAGGTATGTTTACCTCAACTTTTCTGAAAGTTTTGAGGATTTCCCTTTCTGCTTCGTCCTTCTTTGTCTTGGCAAACCTGGAAGGAAGTGGAGGAATATCACGAAATTTTTTAAAAGCATAATCGTTGTCAGCAGAATGTGATTCGTCTCTCTTTTGTTGCTCCTTAACCTCTTTTCTAGCCTTTTAGGTCATCTCTCTCTCTTCCTCAACCTCACTTTTGTTTCCTTTATCCCCTTTCAGATTCACCAACTCCTTAACACTCTTAAGCATGACAGCACTAGCATTTTCTTTTGGGTTGGTTATGGGTTAAAATGGGAGTCCCTGGGAAAGTTGGGCCTCAATATTACTCAAAGTGGTGCTAATCTGTCCTATTTGAGTGTCTAAATATTGTAAATGAACATTTATTTTCTTTTGGTAGTCAACCCCTAGGTATGAACAAGACCAATTTAGTTAGTAAGTTGCTTTACCATTTCTTTAAGTGACGGGCTGGAAGATTGATTTTGTGATGGGTTAGGAACATAAGGTCGAGGGTTGCTATGGTTGACGTTATAGGTTGGGGGATTTTTCCTAGGTCTATATCTCAAGTTTGGGTGATCTCTCTAACCCTCATCATATGTGTTTGAGAATGGGTCATACTCTCTGTCGGATTGGCCAGGAAAACCACCTATTGCATTAACATCTTGAACCTACAAAGTAGGACAAACATCAGTTAGCATGAGAAAAATCAAAACAAATCCCACAAACATGAGCATGCAAAACACCACCTATAACCAGTTTAGACATAAGAGTGGTTAAGTTAGCAACTTGTTTAGCATTCTGTTTAAGCTGATCTTGAATAGAATTCATTTCAATACCATTAATTTTCTTAGCTTGGCCTACTTCATTCCTAGTTCCAAATTGTCGTAAATTTTCATCCATATTAGAGATTAAAGCCTTAGCTGCTTCAGGTGTTTTATCAACCGATGCCCCACCACTTGCAGCATCTATCATGCTTCTATCGTTCGAGCCGAAGCCCTTATAAAAATAATGAATCAATAACTGACCACTAATCTGATGATTAGGGTTGCTAGCACAAAGTCTCTTAAACCTTTCCCAGTACTCATGTAATGATTCATTGACATGTTGCCTAATTACACAAATTTCCTTCCTTATTGATCCAATCCTACTTGCGGGAAAGAATTTTTCAAGAAAAAATTGGTGCAATAGAGCCCGAGTAGCAATGGATTGAGGGGGAATATAGTATAACCAGTCTTTAGCTAAGTCTTGAAGAGAGAAAGGGATAGAACAAAGTTTTACTTGTTCAGCATCCAATCCCTCAGGCCTCATAGCAGAACAAACAACTATAAACTCTTTTAAGTGCCTATAGGGGTCTTCACCTGCACGACCATAAAATTTAGGCAATAAATTAAGGAAATCGGAATTAAGTTTTAAAGGTCTTTCCAAATCGGGAAAGACTATACACAGAGGTTGATCATCCAAATTTGGTTAAGAAATCTGCTTCAGAGTAGCCATTTCATCAAACAGATGATCTTGAAATTCTTCCTCCACAAATAAATTTCTCAAACCTTCGTCTGTATCCTCACCTGTGATTCTACCACTTCGTAATTTCATGCAAATCTTGAAAAAGAATAAAAAAATGTGAATATCCTTATATTAGACAATCAAAACGTATTACACTTACACAAAACGTAGATTTGTATAATTCATATTCATTTTTTTTAACCGTTTTAACACTCGTCATGCTTGGAGAGTAAGGACCAACATGAAAGAAAGGAACCACAATTAAGAAAACTCAGTTGAGAACTTAACAAACTAAACAACTCTCCCCAGCAACAGCGCCAAAAATTTGATAAGTGTCATCAAGCATATACAAATTAATATCTTATTTCTACCATTAATAAATTAACAACTTAGTATAGGGTGAAATAAGAGTCGATCCCACAAAGAGAGTGTTGTTTATTAAAGTTTCATTTCGAATGCAAAAGAGAGCATTAATCAAGTAAATGTATGTAATTAAAATTCCAAACAAAGTAAAATTCGTTTAGAAAAATTTAGCCCACAAAAACAAGGTAAAACACCTATAATTTGATGTTTCATTTAGCTCAAACTCATGCACAACTTGTATCCATGTTATTTACCAAATTTCAGCCCCTTAAAACAGAAAATTATGATCATACAACCCACAAAATCAGATCTGAAAGTGCACACTAAACAACATGTAATTCACTTTTTTTTCTCATAATTAACCTTCAACGATTGTATTCTCCGTAAATACCTTTAATAATCCAACATGTGACCTGACATTTATCATGTTTGTGGCACTTAAAACAAGCTAAAATAATGTTAAAACTGCAGAAAATAAGACCAGAAAGTACAGCTCAAAAATAAAGATCAAACAACACAATTTCAGCTTCTTCGGACATTCAAGATTGCTTCTTTCAAGTTCATATAATCTCATCATCTTTCACTTGATTTTCCAAGCATATTAAACTTAAACGTATGTCAAAATCATGCTGAGAAATCAAGAAAATAGCAGTAAATAATTAGCTCTCAAATTTGTTTGCATAAACAATCTAAGAAAAACACTTTCATATTTAAGTTGCATATTTCTAAAAATTCCAGCTTTAGGAAATTAATTTCAGCGGGTTTTCTAATTGCATTTTAGCATTCAAATAACCTCATAAACATATCCAAACACAAACCAAGTATAGGTGTCTAGTTCCTAGGCATAAATTAATCATAATCAAGCAAATACGCCAAAATATAGGTGTTGGACAGCCACCTGCGTAATAGATTAGAAAGTGTAGTTTTGTTATTTCTTCTTTTGAAAGATGTTTTAGGCCTTCAACTATTAACCTTTGAGACTTATAAAAATAGGAAATATATATTGGAGTGCTGGAAAATCACAAGTAAACATTTAAACAAAGAGAAAACAGAATAGGTAGGGATGGAAATTTTCTCGTCAATCACTTTACGATATATCCTCTAAAATTCTAAATTTAATTACTTATTTAAATCAAGATTTTCTCATATTAATTTTTACATAATTTTGTCGTTGAAATCCTTTAACTGGTCGCCTCGTCTAATAGAAAAACATAGTAGACTAAAAACCATACCACACACACATGTAAAGACAAAAAAAAGGGGGCTTTCAATCGGAAATAGGAGACTAAAAACCATACCACACACAGACGTAAAGCTGGAAAAAGGGGGGTCTCAATTGGAAACTTAAACTAATTAATGAAAATAGAAATTTTTAGTGTTAAAAACATAACATATACAAAATTTGAACATGTATATTAACAAGTGATTAAGCATACATTAAGCTCACAAATTTAGTCATCTAATTTCAGATTTTTATCACTGACATCCCGAGCTATAAAGTAGGCCAACTGTAAAGATGCTCACCAGCTAAGTTCTCCCTATCTTCCTTTACTAATTTAGAACCAAACCAACCCGACTCTAAATTGATTGAAGCAATTCCTTCTAAGAAGATATCATTAGCCCCAAGAATTTCAACTACCTAGCTAGTGAAACTCCTAGATCATGCGAAACTTTAATTAAATCTTAGCCCTTTGACTTATTAACGAGTTAATAGGCATGCCTAGAAGGGTCTGCAGTTGCTCATGGACACAGTTGTGTCGAGACTTCGGTCTCTCATGTGACACTTCGGTGTCGAGACTTCGGTCTCTCATGTGACACTTCGGTGTCGAGACTTCGGTCTCTCCTGAGACACTTCGGTGTCGAGACTTCGGTCTCTCCTGAGACACTTCGGTGTCGAGACTTCGGTCTCTCCTGTGACACTTCGGTGTCGAGACTTCGGTCTCTCCTGTATAAGTCCCGTTACCCACTTCTATTCATGGACTTCTGATTTGTTTTGTTCTGTTCATGATAAAATCTGTTCTGAAGTGCATTTTGCCTGATTAGCCTGATATTGTGAAAAGAAATCGGTTAATTTAGATAAATGATTACTCACTAAGCTATAAGCTTAGCACAGTGGACTTGCCCCGTGTAGGTTCGGAGTGAAGAGTTTAAAGACTGGGACGAGTCAACCGCAATGACCAAAGGAGTCTGAATTTTTGTGTCACTCGACTATATATTTTGTTTAGTTTATTTGGGCCAGTAAATTGCTACTCAACTCACTAAACTCAATAGCAATTATGGATTAAAGAGAAAGTGATAGCAATCAATTCACATTCAAATTTATCAAGACGTCTCTCAATTTTATACGAACATGAATCGTAAATAAATTGCTCAAGTATCGCTCAAATACTTAAAAAACTCGTAAGATTCAAATTAACTCGATAACAATTGTCTTAAATTATCTAAACAAAGAACTAAATTGAAATTCTTAAATTCTTAAATAAATTAAATTTGAAGAACTAGATATAAAGACAGTAACAGTGAGAGAGACTCATTCGATTGATAGCCCGAACTCTACAGTTTGACAATCGCTTTGACTCAAAACACGAAATCCTCCTCCCAAAGGTCTTGACCCACCTCAATTCCGATGGTTTTGTATCTCTTGTACCACTCGAACGCCTCCTTGCACCAGCCTACTTCACCAAAATCTCTCAAATTTTATTTGACTCCTAATTTCAAATGATATGCTTGATAACTTCTCTCTTTCCCCTGCTAGCGTTTTATTTTCTCCTGGGACACACCAAGAGTTACACACTTAATAAAAGTCCCTTTAACTCTTCCATAGTGTCGGTCTGTTGGGATTTTTTTTATGTTTCATCTCTTCTTCTGTACTTTTCTATCGTTGTATCTGATGTGTTTCCAAGCATTTTGTTATAGTTTTAATACCCTCCTTATCTACTTTGTCCAGCTACTAACGTTCCTAATTCCTTTGTTGTTTTGGACTGTCATTTTTAACTTGCTGTTTACATGTTTCTTCTATGTTGTGTGCTTGCTGCTGTCGTTTCTGATGTTGTCTCTCTTCACTGTCATTTCACTCCTCCCTTTACAGCTACTAAAGCTTCTTTTTTTTTAATTTCTGTTGAAGCTGCGTCATTGTTGTCATGCTTCTGGTTCTCCTCTGCGTTTCTGTTTCTATCTTGGCTGTTACTATGCTTCCTTTGCTGTGTTGCGCTGCCGCTTCTTCTTTGTTGTGTGCGTTTCTGCTGCTTGTTTTAATATTCTGCGTTTTACTCCATGTAGTGTTGCGTTTTAGCTTCATCTGTTGTATTGTGCGGTTCATGCCTTCTTCACCTATAAATCAGTCGATTTAACCTAAAAAGAAACACTTGAACTTAGGCCAAATTTACAGTAAAATTCAGAATAAATATTTTTGGGTCTTAATTAATAAAATATGAACAATCATGTTCAAATGTATAATAAAAATAATTAAATGGACTAAATTTAGGAGGATAAAAGATGTAAAGATCACAAGTAATCTTCATTACATAGCACTTCTTTTTCATTAGGTTCTAAATTTAATATTTTATCATTATAAGCTAGTATGCATCGGAGAAGATATTTACCTGGGCAGTGCTTATGGAGACTGTACTAGGATGCTCAATAAAGAATTGCTTATCCTCACGCAGATCTACAATGGTAAAAGACCACGATAAATAGACAAATTTATATGGTAAAATAGTTTACCTCAATACTATAAAACATAAAAAGAGGATTTAAAAAAAAGGAGAGAATGGTTGTTGAGGCTGGACGATTACAAACAAAAGTACTTTTGCTCCATACAGTAAAACACAAAAAGTAAGTTTAACAAACAAAAGTAATCTAAAGAGTCCTCAGTTATTCACCCTTCTTAATACTACATCCATTATCTCCTTATGAAGAAGTAGGAAGCAATTGTTATATAGTAGCGTCGACTGATTTTCTAGGGACTTTCTCTGAAAGCATCTAATTGTTTGTTTAATGTCTGTCTCTATTCTTATGACCTGTAATCGAACCTTAAATTCCTTCCATAACATGTACATTTTCTTTGTTACCTGTTAACTGTGAATTAAATGTCTTTCCATATGCTACTACCTTTTTCTTTGTGAAACTAAACAGTGAATCCTAAAAGGTATAGTCATCACATAACTCGATATATATTTTTTGGTTAACAATCAAAGCTCAAACAAAAAATAAGTATAAATCAAGACAGAATCAGCCACACATAATCTAAATTTTTGTAGATCCCATCTAACACAAAAATTGCAACACCATATCTATGGAAAATTACTTATTAACATAGAAACTTCCAACTAAATACTGATTAATTAAGGGTGTGTTTGTTTTCATTTTTTTTTTCTGTTTTTAGTTGCGGTTTTTATTAAAAATAAAACTTAGGATTAAAACACGTTTGGTCGTCGTTATTGCGTTGCCGTGTTTTACAAAATAAAAAAACTGCAACCGTATTAAGAAAACCAAGAAAAGACGTTTCCCTAATTTTTTACAACAGGTTTTCGTTTCTTCCGAAACAGATTTTTTGCGCCGACTTCCATCTTCAACTGTTGTTTTGCTTTCCTCTTGGCGCCGTGGATATGTTATGCTTGCCGACTTCCATCTTCCATCTTCAACTGTTGTTTTGCTTTCCTCTTGCTTTCCATCTTCAACAGATTTTTCGTTTGTTCCTTTCGTTTTCTCTTTCGGTACGTGGATATGGCTTTATACTGTTAGTGCATGCTCTGTTTCAAGTTTCCGCCGACGGTGATTCTCGATAAAAGGGTGGCACAGAAAGTTTGGAGTCTTTGAAAAGGGCTGGTTTAGAGAGTTAGATTGTACGGACTTATCTCTAATTATATGGGAGCGTTAGACATTCATGGAAATAGCTGCGTGAGGAGGAAGAAGCCTGCGAGTCTACAACTTCATCGCCTAAATTTTCTGCCTCTGCTTCTTCAAGCACAAAGCTACCAGAATTACAAGAATGCTTATATACCAAACTTTGATTTAAACGGAGTTGATAAATTCATCAGGTACTCAGAAGAAAACCCAACAGTTATAGCTGGTGGTGTGACAGCTTTAGCAGTTCCATTGGTTTTATTCCAGGTTCATAAGAGTTCAAAGCCATGGAGTGTTGAATATGCAAGAAAAGCTTATGAGGTGTTGGGTGATGACGTGAACTCGCAGTTACTTGAAGCCGGTGTCGATCTTTTACAAAGTTGAAGACAAACAAGGTTTCTTGAAGAAGCCATCATGGAAGTTTATGAAACCCTTGAAACACTAAATGCCTTTAATGCAAGTCTTCACGTCTATTCATGCATTAAATGAATGTGTTGAAATATTAAATGCCTTAAATGTGCCTTTCATGCAATTGTTATATTAAAAAAATCGTAAAGACCCCACTGAACTACTAGACATATTTGAGACAATTTTTGTTGACGAGGGACTCTCACTCCACTTTTTGTGATAGTTTGTGCTCTTCAGCTTGGTAGCATTGCCTCGTGGAATATCTAGGATCAGTACTGGTTTTTAATTTTTTTAATAATATTTGATTTGCATATATTATTGTAGTTATAATGATAATAAATTAATTTAAAAATATAATGTATTATATTATAATCATTGCACATAATAGTATAATTATAAAAGAATAGAAACATAATAATAAAACAAATATGTTTTTGTTT
>JANIHZ010125210.1:0-12823 GCA_027478365.1 Erythroxylum rufum | reverse complement strand
CATTGCAATATTACCCAAATACCACATTAAACAACACCAATTCCCTCATTTAATATCATTTTATATTTTCTAATTTCTAAAGAAAGTTTGGGGTCCAACACTCGTTCACCCTTTCCCTTAAAGGGTAACTTAGTTATCTTGCCTATTAAACAAGATTCACACATGTCATATGATTCATAATCAAATAGCCCTAAACTACCACTCTTGTGGAGCTTAGCTATGCATCTCTCATTTATATGGTCAAGGCGATAATGCCATAAGTAAGTTGATTTTAAATTATCTCGTTTATATCTTTTCGTGTCATTGACATCCATAATTGGATGCAATATATCTCATATGTAAATTCCATTGCATAATGTACCAGTACCATAAAACATTCCATTCAAACTAATAGAACAACAATTGCTATTGAAATTCAAAAGGAAACCAGTTTTAGTTAAACAAGAAATAGACAATATGTTCTTTGTTAAACTAGGTACAACATAATAATTATCCAGTTTAATTACAAGCCCATTGGGGAGTGACAAAAAATATATGCCTATGGCTAATGCAGCAACTCTTGCTCCATTACCGACGCGCAGGTCCTGTTCTCCCTTCATGAGCTATTTACTATCTCTGAGGCCCTGCATATCATTCTATATGTGTGAGCCACAACAAATATCTAATACCATATGTTATGATCAGAGACAATATTAACCTCAATGACAAACATAACTGAAGGAGCCGGGGCATCTGATGCCTGCTTCTTCTTTAAGGACTCCAGATAGACTTTACAATTTTTCTTATAGTGGCTAGTCTTGCTATAATAGAAGCAAGTTCATTTTGGCGCAGTTTCATTGAGTTTCTTTTTGGCTTCACTTCTTTTTGGTTTCTTAACCCTTTTCTTCTTTATGATCTTTTTTCTTGAACCAGAAGAAGAAGAGTCCACCACTAGTACTAGCTTGCTATCCTTCTTGATAGCTTGCTCTGTTGTTTTAAGCAGATTGATCAACTCAGGAATTTTTGTGGAGATTTGATTCATCCGATAGTTCAATACAAACTGTGAATAACTATCAGACAATCCAACCATAATTAAGTCAACACTTAATTCATAATCCATAACAAAGTCTAAGATGGCCAACCTCTCAATATAATTATTCATCTTTAGTGCATACTGCACTGTAGATGTCTCCGGAGTCATCTTAGTTGTGAAGAGTAGCCTCGAGGTCTCGAACCGTTCAGACCGAGCTTGCTCATCAAAAAGCTCTCTAAGATGAAACACTATGGTATTAGCATCCATAGACTCATAATGCTTCTATAGCTCTGGTGACGTAAAGGCTAGCATAATACAGGTATCCAAGTCACTATCTTTAAGATGCTTACGATATGCTTTCTGATCCTCATCAAAAGCATTAATAGCAGGTGGATCAGGAAGTGGAACATCTAGGACATAGCCTAGGTCCTTAGATCTGAGAACAATTCTCAGATTTCTCAGCCAATCAAGAAAATTGGGTCTAGTTAATTTTTTAGAATCCATAAGTTAGCGCAAATTCACACTGGAAGACATCTTCAATCAACCTAAATATGAAGAGAGAAAGAATGTTAGAATATTAATATATGCATGATCATAAGGACTTGCATGACATGCATATAGTTCCCACTAGTTTCAAAGAATCCATATCCCTCACTACAAATCTAAGAAAAATTATGACAAAGTGTCCTAGTGGGTCGATATTCGACATTACTAAGAATGACCTTGGGTTTACCCAACAAGCCACCTTAGGTCAATCGGTAGGTATCGATCATATCGATTACATTATAGATGCAGCTATCATCTAGTGCTATTAACTCGTGATGTATGTACACACATTGGGTTATTAACTTTGATGCGCGTACATCTGATGTACACTACCCAATTACGCTTTTGTCTACGTTGACCTTGAGTTTACTTAACAAATCAATGCTGTTAGTGAAAACGACCCATTAATCCAAAAATCTTATTTCCATGGTTTGAACATATCCGTATAGAGCAAGCTTGGGTTTACCCAACAAACCTAACTCTAAAAGAATTTTGGTTCTCCCCATATTAATGGAAGGCGTTAGTTTTCATATTATGTGTAAGAGATTTCATACTCTGGTCTCATCTAGAGCGTAGGCTTACAGTCACAATGACTATATGGAATGATTGAGGAGGTTTCATCAATCACATTGAATCTATATCCATAATCATCCATCATCCTACCTAACTAACCCTAGCATGCATTCTTTAATGCAATCATCTCACAAGGTTTTCCTATATAGGTTGTTACGTGTTATGTATCTAAATATTTGACATCCGATTCAACTCTTAAACCGAATTGCTTTTTAATGTTGGCATCGGCTAATTTCTCAATCTGTATGTTTTCAATTCTAATTCAAAATACCAATATACCAAGTGTAATACCTTCTACTCTAATGTACCAATGAAACATTTTAATTATATCATGCTTGCCATATCTAGTCATACTAGACATGAAATACTCGAAATAGATTAATACAATATTCTTCTCTTAGATTTCCAAATAATTGGAGAACATCAAACTATCACCCTAAGTATCTCTAGGTAGTCTCCACTTCATCAAGACTACTTCGACACTTGTCACATAAATTGTGATGGCTAAAATAATCAAGACAACTGAATATACCAACGACACTAATATGACACATTTGACATCTGAAAATTTTTGGAAACCCAATTTCAAGCAAATCAGTTTAGCATGCATACAACATCAATGTAAGATAATTCTGATCACATAAAAAATGATATAAGGCATTGAAACCAAAAAAACACACAATTAATATTTCAAACAAACTAGGTCCAACATTTTTCTCAAAGTTGTCCAGCTCTGTCTTTTGCTTGAAAAAATCATTGAAATAATTTAAATAAATACTAATAAAATTACAGAGCCTATAACATGTTCACAACATGTTCCATGAATTTTTTTAGAATTTATTTCTAAGAAAAACTTAACCAACCTTAACAACCAAGCCAATCCAGAATCTGTCTTCCTCAACACAAACATTTCCAACAGCACAAAAGAAATTCTCAAATAAACATTCAATTACCTCGAAAACATTTTTCCATCTTTATGGACATTTATAAACATCTTAGAAACATTTTGGTGAAATAAAATCCCAAAAAAAATTTCTAGAATTTATTCTCGAATTTAAAAGCATTCCTATTCATGTAATGTGCATAAACACAGCAACCAGAACAGTAGGGAATTAATTAGCAAAAACATATCAAATCACATTGATAAATTTTTCCTTTCCATAGACATATTCAACAACATCTCATGAGAAAATCTAGGCTAGAAAATTTCTAAAGCAATATCTCTATACTGATTTCGAATTCAACACAATCATAATACACAACAGTCACAACCAATTGGCAGCATCACACACGTTATGGTTTCTCCTTTATACGGGACACAAGTGGCTATGATACCACTGTAGGAAAATCTCGGTGCGTGTATCATATGCATGTAGTGTGTAAAAAAAAATTATTCTGGGACTTTCCCAAAGTCCAGGATCTATATGCTTATGAAAGGAAATACCATAATTTTCAAATCACAACGACCAAAGGAGACCGTCTCTAATGGTATCCATACAGAGATCGAAGAATCTAACCGAATCAAACTCTTTGATCCAAAAATAGCTAGAACAAAAAAGAGAGTGCTAGCTCTTACCTTTATTCTGTGGAGAGCAACGTGAGAGGAGAGGAAGAAGATGAAGCTTGGAAGAAGATGATGGAGCTTCGGAAGAACCATGAAAAATGTTCCTTACTTTTTTTTGGTTTTCACCATACTCCTTCTTATTACACTTTCTTCTTTTGTCTTTTATTGCTTTTGTCTCTTATCCATAAAAGACATTAAATGTAACTTTATTAAAAGCTATCTTCCTTTAATGTCTCCCTTCCACGTTAGGTATGTCTTTTATATATCTATATATATATATATCACACATAATTGTAGAGGTGGTTTAGTCACACTAGGGTCGGTCCTACCGAGTTCCGGGTGTGAAAAAATACCGGAGACCTATTTCAGCAATATCGATGTCGCGATCTCATTGGGACATATCCCGGTCTCATCGGGATCCATTTGGTTCTATTGCTCTCTATATAATGGATATTTATCCAAAACCATTTTATGAATCCTCCGAGTCACTATTATGCGTGTGACCTATTAGGTTCCCGGTTATGTTGGTCACTTAAATTAACACTTAATCCAAGCAAATCATGAGCGGTGTCTAGCAACACCTCATAACCCTCAATTGACCAGAAAGTAAGTAATTTGATGAATGAACCCGTGCTCACCACGAACCATCTCAGGAACCCTCCCATAGACAATTGTTGTGCAATTCGTCCTTTCACTATGTTATACCCCACTTAGTTATGAGTATGAGCAAAGTGCCAACTCTCACTAGATTGACTATGTTAAATCTAATCCAAGTGATATCAGTTCTCTTCTTGGGACTCATTGCTCTATATGTCAATAAAGACATTCTTCATGACACATGTACTCCCGTCAGAGATTTCTTAGTAATGACCCCGACAAGAGGCCGTGGGTATCATCTTCTGCTATCACAAAAGTGGTGAATCCTTTACTGGCTACTCAATTACCTTCGAATACCTCAAGTTGTACCTAATCACCACCCTATAAGTGACCTCTGCAAGGTAACAAGGAATAGAGTCAAAGCATAGAATCAGTATCCAAAATATCCTTGAGTACCTTAAGTCTAAGGATACTTGCACCATTGCTATGATGAGATTATCACTGAAATTAGAATAGGACATCCATGTGATGATCTCATAGTAGGTCATCCAATATACTTATTAACTAACTCTAGTAAGCATTCACATTTCAACTCTAAACATCTCATGTTTACAGTTTTTGAGATCCACTGCTTGATCAAATCAATGAGTTTGACCTGTGCTAGTCTATTCAGATTAACGATGCCTAATCTCATTAATCCTATGACTAGGGATAATTTAGATACTGACATAATTGCACATGATAGGAATCTCAGTGGTATGATCACATCATAATTTCCTTCATGTTATGTCATATACCATGGACTTCATTAATTTGCTTATAGATCAATATCAATTCATAAATAATGAACACCCAATTAATGAAATATGCCTTTCTTTATTACTGAAAATAAAGTTTGTACAAAACTTTATACAAAACGTGCTAAAGGCGATTACCTTTAGAGCACTACTCTAATAATAATAATCACAATTAATATGAAAAAAGACAATCATCATCATACAAATATAAAATTAAGAACAATACAAAGTATTAAAAATATTACAATGTTATCATATGATAAATAATAATTACATCAAAATATCTAATAAAAAGAAAAAATAATATCCTTGACTCTTAAACTATTATAATTTACGACAAGAGTTCATGATAAGGAAATAACCAAGTAGATGTAAAACCTGAAACAAAAACATTTACAATTATATTATATATATATAGAATTTAACATATACATCAAATATTAGTAAAATTAAAAGAAGAGAAAAAACAAAAACCTGGAACTTCTTTCAATTGTCTACAAAAGGATACCCGCTATAACTGCATTGACCCCAGTTATCATTTGGTACAAAATCCTCATCACTGAGAGGAGCCTCATCATCATCATCATTCAAATTCAATGCACCTAATGACATGTCAATGCTTTCCCATCCAATATTATCTTCTAAGTCATCCACATCTACCAAACTCGGTTTCTCAAAAACTCAATCTGCCAAAAGATCGATATTATCAATGGAAATTAGATTTGTTGAACTACTTGTGCTATTAAAAGTCCTAGTAAACAATAAAATTTAATTGTTAGAAAATTATAAGAAATTATATCAAAAATAATAATGATAATAACATACCTTTCCTAAAGCTTTAAATTGTAACGAACGAATACCAAGTCATTCAATCTCTTATGCTCCAATTTATTCCTTTTCTTAAAATAGATGAATTCAAATGTGCTTAAGTTCCATTCACAACCTATTGCACATATTGACTTAAAATATGAATTGCAAACTTTTGTAATTCTGGAATATCACTTCCTAATTTATCCCACCAAAAAACTATAAGTCCTAAGATAACAAAGTAGCATTATAAATAAAATAAAGTGATAATTAATTTTTAACAAAAAAAGAAAAAGGAAACAACTAATACCTGGAGAAATTTTTACTCCTTGTTGAATAGCAATCAACAATCCAAAATCCCTAGAAGACAACTTATAAAGCTCTATTTGTGAGCTCAAGAGATCTTGCATCATTTCATGGCTAACAATTATTGTAATAGTGAATAGCATTCCTTTACTAACTTCAGCTTTCTTTGTAAAATCCAATCTGAAATATACACTAGGATTAAAAAATGTACCAATTGCAAACAACGGAGAAGAAAGTTGTCATTCGCATCTCTTATTAGTGATTGCAAGATATGGTGTATACAAAGAAAGCCCATGTTTCAGATTGGCATTGATTGCTTCTTTCGCCCACTCTATGGCATCCAAAAAATAACCCATTGTTGGCTTTCACTATCAGCCAAGTGAAGCACCCTCACCAAAGACTCACAAACTCGAATAATAAATTGACATTGAGACTAAAATTCTCTATCTTCCAATATAATGTTGGAAATCTCCAATCTAATATTAGACCTAGCATGCTGAGATTCAACCCACTTACCACTTGTAAACACTTGTTTTAACTCTTTCTTCATCGAAACAAAAGACTGAAGTGATAAGAAATTCATTACAAATCTTGTTACACTAGGATGACACAAATTCTTACCATTAGTAAATTCTTTTTTCATTAAATTCAACACCCATGCATGATTATAGATAAAATTGGTCCCCTTTTTAGATTTCTGCATAGTCTCATCAATAATAGGAAAATACCTAAGATCATCTATATTATCCAGCATTAGGTCAATGTAATGTGCAACACAAGGACTAAAAAAAAGAATTATACTTGTTATGTAACCTTCTTCCTGCCGCTTTATAAGTGGAATCATTGTCAGTAATGAACTGAACAATATTTTCTGGCCCTACTTCATTCACAATTTCATCAAATATCTCAAATAAAGTATCAGTATTTCTAATAAGGCCAGATGTATCAATAGACTTCAAAAATATTGAATCATTTGCAGAATAAACCAAAAAGTTAATAATGAACTCTTATCTCTTATCATTCCAACCATCACACATGATTGAACACCCATAAGTAGCCAATTACTCTTCTTTCTACCAAATAACTTTGAATTTTAGAAATTGAGCAACTCAAAAGTTTACCTCTTAAGTCATCAATCAGAGGAGCTTTGTATCCCGAACCGAAAGAAGCTATAGCATCTATCATAGGTTGATAATAGTAAGATTGGAAAGCATTGAATGATAAACTTGTATTATACCACCATCTAGCTACTGCCATATCTACATTGTAAGTTGCATCTCTTGATTGCATGACACTACGAATTGAAGGATGGGCTCCAGGAGTTATTCGTGGTGCAAAAAAAAAAAACTATTCATCTGCCTTCTTCTTTTCCTCACATCAAGTCCAGGTGTAACATTCACTTCTTCTTGAGACTGGGATGGAACACTGCGACTACCATTACTATCTTTAACATTTCCACAATCATCACAAAAACTAGCAAATGAACTTTTACTACCAATTTGATCATTTAGTCTCTCCCTTTTAACTTTCTTGTGTCAGTATTCTTTAAGCAAAGTTTTCATTTGCCACTTTACATCATAATTTACTTTTTAAAAGGGTTCTACATCTCTTTTAGCCCCAACTAAATGCTTTTTTAATCTCGTGATTTCTCCACCTTGCAAATGCTTGTTACAAAATAAGCAAATTGTATGGTTCTGCATACCCGAGACTAACGCAGCATAAGCCCAAGCTGGAACATTGAATCTTCTTGAAGTAGTTTGATCAGGAGTACTTAAACTTCCTTCCATTTATCTGTAACAATAAATGAATACATATATCAAAATCATACACAATTCAATTTCATCCAACACAATCCAATTTTATCTAACACAATTCTTCAATAAGTTAAAAACCAACAATTCAAGTATTCAACATACATAATTATACAATATGCATGTCCATCATATGTAATATAACTCACTTTGTATGATTACATCATATACAATTCAGTTTCATCCAACACAATTCAATTTTATCCAATACAATTTTTTAATAAGTCAAAAGCCAACAATTCAAGTATTCAACATATACAATTACACAATACTCATGTCCATCATATGTAATATAACTCATTTTGTATGATTACATCATACACAATTCAATTTTATCAAACACAATCCGACTTTATCCAACACAATTCATCAATAAGTAAAAAACCAATAATTCAAGCATTCAACATACACAATTACATAATACGCATGCCCATCATATGTAATATATCTCATTTTGTATGATTACATCATACAAAATCCAATTTCATCCAACACAATCCAATTTTATCCAACACAATTCTTCAATAAGTCAAAAACCAACAATTTAAGTATTCAACATACACAATTGTTGTTGGACCCCGTTTCCGGAATCCAACCTCTTAACTGAAAACCGTGATACTTGAGCGTAGTTCCTTGCTTAATACAATTTCTCATGCGTTTTTTTTCCCACTTACACATCTCACTTATACAAATTAACAATTCATGATCCAAAATTATCATCTCAACCTCATCCATACACAAAGTCATATTCCTCTCTATATCATCCCTACATAAATCATAATTCATTAACATCAAAATAATAGCGTTCTATACAAAACTGATGCGACATTTCAAATCCCAATACATCAATGCCTCAAATCTCAAGTACAAAAGTTACAATGTCCTAATATTCCTTGAAAAGTGACTAATCCTTGCAATTTCCAAAACTAACTCAAAATACTACAACAGCAAATTGGGAGTGATGCCTTGACTCGCTTTCACTCCATCTCTTGTTCAAATACCTGAAGGTGGGGAAAAGGAGGGGGTGAGCTCGAAAGCTCATGGGTAACAGGTTTATAACGGATAAATAAGCAAAAACATTTATAAAGCTCATTTTCATTAAACATTTCATAAGCATGATAATTTTGCATCAGAAAAATCACAAAAACACTTATTTCTCAAAATTCTTGACCGATTCACAAAAGTACAAATCATGAATGCATCCATCATGTCAAACAAATCATGCGCACATAAGCATAACAGAATGGTTTGGAAGGTCCATAAACAGAACGTACTACACATTTCCCCTAAGGGTCCTGTGTAGCCGTGAACAGAACGATCTAGCACAATCCCACATAGTGGTCTTGTGTAGTCGTAACATGAGGAGTCCTTGAAGGAGCTCCTTGCCACAATCGGGCAGGCGGGAGAAGCCTTTAAGTCTAAGTGCACTTGACATCATGATGGACCAAACCAAACCCACATAACATGTATTTCATGTTCTTGTAAACTTGGTGCCCAAAGTGGCACTTTTCTTGAAAACTTGTGTTTCATGAGCAAACGATATTTCATATGCGCTTGCAAAACTTGATTTCATAAACTTGCAAAAATATTTCTGAAAACATGATTTCATACACTTGTATTCTTTTCAAAGAAAAGTCACTTTCAAAATCATTTTGTAATTCATCACACTGTTCAGGTAGCAAGCATAAAACCATTCCTCAACTCATTCAAGAGTAATAAAACGTATGCGCATTCTTGCTCATCATACACTCTAATCTCTTTACTCGTTAGATTCCTTAAGTAACTAATTTCTCAATATTTTGCGGACGTTCATCATTCATCTGATTTACACAGTTTCTCAAATGTTCAAAAGTATTCTTCTTGACTGTTCAAATACATTCAAAATCTTATTCATGATCATCACCACTAATTGATCTGATTCTACTTGGATCACTTAACTTTCTAATACATGATACGATTGGGGCATTGATAACTCCAATAGATAAAACTCAATTTTTTTCTTGTTCCCATAATCAATTCTTACAATTCATCGACGTATTCAAAGCCTATTCATTCGTACTAGTTCCCCTATACATTTCAATTTATTTGAATACTTCACTTGGTGTATTAATGTCACATTCCTCATATTCACTTTGTATCTCCCGAACATACTTACACAGAATATAACGAGAACCTATACACTCCTCAAATTTAGAAATCCACTCACATGATCCTTTACATCAAACAAAATACCTACATTCTCAGTAACATATTTTACCTATTTTGCTCTTTGACTTGTGTTTGCTCTTTGGCTTGAGTCTCCGCTAGGGATATGACTCCAATATTTACTTTTGATTCCTTTCATATTCATTTCTGTTTTGCTCTTTCATTGATCATTCTTAGTTCTAATCTGTTCAACCTAATTCAATGAAATTTTTCTTCAAAAGATGATTTCTTACTACCATCATCAATGATGTTCACAAAATCTTTATCGATCAACAGTTATCATCATCATTGCTGTTTTAGCCACTTTTACACCTCAAAACCATCGATTTCAACTACTCATGATATTTCGATTCGGTCGCACTTTACATGATCAAAATATCTCACCAATTTACATCTCGTGCTACTGATACAACAATCATAACTTAAATATAGGGATCATAGATTACCTCATATGCCATATCCAAAAATAAATCTCATATGAACTCAATCACATTAGTCACCAATGTAACCATATCATCCAATATGTACTTATAATAACCGGTCAACTTAGCCTCGAGGACTTCTACATATATTAACATCAATCGTTTCTTTTTCTTTTCTTTTCCCATACCTACATTCTTAATCGATTTAGAATTATAAACACATAGCCCTCTGGTCTCAATTTATTTGCACAATCTTATTCCAAATCATAAATTCCAAGTTCGACTTGTCAATTCCGCTTTGCTTGTATACCATAAACCTTGTCATTTCTACCTTTGTCTCTGTTTCCAATTCAGTCAATTCATGTAAATATTTTCACATCCATATCATTTCAAATACATATTTTCAACGAAATTTCGTTACCAAATTCACTAACATATCCACAATTTCTGAAGTCATGTCCAACCTATCGGACCACAACAATTTCTTATTTCTAAATAGCCACATCTTTCCTTGTTTCACATTCTGACAAAACATCATTCTCCTCATTTGATTTTTCATCCTTTTTCTTCATTTCATTCATGCATAAGATTCCCATCTTATACGTACCTTTAATTTTCCTACATATCATTTCATTCGTCTCATGCAAAGTCATTTTTGTCTATTTCATTTCCCTTTCTCTATTTCCTTACTTTTATCTCATTTTCCTATTATCATTTAATTCATCTTCCACATGTATATCCTCAATCAATTCAAAATTATCGATGTATAATCATTATGAAATTCTGATCTCAATTCCACTAATATCTTCTTACTGCGGATTATAACTCTTGTCGTATTAATCAAACAATCACTTCGGTTCCAATTTCCTCTTCTTAAGATCGTAACAAGGTTATGTTTTCATTGCACTCTACTTGTACATTCTAATCTCATTATACATATATATATTTATATTCCTATGTTCCTCAAATAGTCCATAGCAGTACATTCGTGTCTATATCACTTCCGAAAACATATCACTACAGTACCATATTCGTATTGGTGTCAGGTTTAATAATAATACATCCTCCAATACAATTCCATTAAATCATTACCTGGTATATTCATCCATATACTATTTCTGCTTTCTAACTATCCTCAACTTCCTTTTTCTCATATTATGAAAGAGTATCATCATTTCTTGAAAGCTTGCTTTTCATAAACTCGTATTCTTTTCAAAGAAAACCTTTTCAAGGTCTTTTCAGTAATCATAAACACACATCAGGTAGCAACATGAAACAATTTCACAATTCACTCAGAAAGCAAATAAGACAACATTGATGATGCAATTTAAATCATAAAATCTTTCTTGCTTGAAGAAAACAATGAGTGGCTTATTTATTCTATTATAAACGTGAAACCCACCTTGATTTCCTTGTTCAAATACTTGCTCAAAGGTTCCTCATCCTTTGCTCCTCTTGCTTTTCCTTGATTTCCTTAAACAATAGCCAAAAATTTCATTCAATAGGAATTCCAATTTACGATCAAGTAAATGACAAATCTGATAATATTCTCTTCTAGAAAAATGTTCCCCATTTTCTTAAGTTTCTAACGACTCCAAACTTCATTCAATTTGGTTCAAAAATGTGGGAGTTATAACCCAAACATGCTGGAACTATCCTTAAGCTGACATGATAATCTATACTCAACTTCCATCCAAAAATTGAAATTCTTAGAAACTTAATCTCAACTTCATTTCTTCATAAAACTTGTAGGCCTATGTCTCTAGTTTACAACGAATCAAAAATTACCTCAATCGGACATCTACAGCAAAAGTTATGCCCAAAATACTAAAGCATGTCAGTGTTGGAGAATGGCCGCTCACCGCGACGAGGAGCTGGTACGTCGCGACGAGAAAATTGTTGCACGTCGCGACGTCTGCAACTGCAGGTCGTGACGTGCAACCCTAGAAACCTCCAAAAACCTGTTTTCTTGACATCTTTCATCCATATACTTCCCATCTTCCATATTTAACCCATTATAACCTTAAATCACCTTTTATACATCATTTCTAAGCTCATTACAACACAAAATCAAAGCAAAACATCAAAACCTATTACAAAACCCAAATCTCGACAGCTTCCTACACATATTCATATTCATTTTCACTTTTAACTAACATTAATCATGCTTCATCTAACAATCA
>JANIHZ010125149.1:0-12839 GCA_027478365.1 Erythroxylum rufum | reverse complement strand
GAGAAAAGTATGATTTATGAGTTTTGTGAGAAACCTCTAGAATTATAAAGATTTTTCAATTGTTTTTGCTTATTACCGGATATAAATGTGTTACCCACGAGCGCAAGCTCACCCCCTCCTATCCCGTCCCATCTCCAGGTGAAGAGTGCGAACTCAAGGATTGAGCTTAAAGGCATTGCTCCGGAATTGTTTTATTTTTGTATTTTCAAGTTAACTTTTGTAAATCAATGCTTTAGATGCATTTTGAGAAAATGTTACTTTTGTTAAGTTTGTATTTTGGGTTATGATGTAAGTGGCTTGAAATGCCCCCTAAAGCATTGTAAACTCCTACTTTTTGATGTAAATGAAACACCAAAGCATTATGTTGTTTATGCCATTTCAAGTTCTTATTTTTCTATTTTCTCATTTTGCATAAGAGTTGGTTCTGAGTGAAATTTTAGGGAAATTCTGGAAAAATCTGTGTAGAATTTATGGATTTTGTCTTCTTGAAAGTTATAGAAGATCTCTTGATCTTTCCAATGGCATAAAGTTTGTGATATTTGGTTGTGGGAATGAAGAGATATGAGTTTCACAAGTTAGGATGTTGTTTATGCTTAGACATGGTGATAGCTATGGTGTATGTTTGATAATTGGGGTTTTTAATGAACTTTTAAGAATTGAGATCTTGGTGAGATGAATGTGTTATTGGGTTGTTATGAAGTGTTTAGGCATTAGAATGAGTGATTTTGGGAAGTGTATATGCATTTATGATGCTAGGTTGAAGTTGGGAGGCTTTGGAGAGGCATTGGAGGTTTTGGGGAGCTCCAATGTGGGTGTCCGTTTAACGGACCTTCTCGGGTGTAAAAACCCTCTATGGCCAGTCAATGTTCGTTAAACGGACTTGCATGTCCGTTTAATGGACCTTCTCGGGTCAAATTGGCCTCCAAAGCTCAATGCATGTCCGTTTAATGGACATGCATGGGACAAAATGTGATTTTTGACTCAGTTAGAGGCAGAATTAGGATTTGTGGTCTTCATGAAAGTTGTAGGTCTAGATGGTTTCTTTCCAATGGTATAAAAAAAAAATCAATCCGACATCTAGATTAAAATTTATGGCATTCGTGCCAAGAGAGGTTTAAATTGATTTTGGGTATGAACATGGACCATTGTTTAGGGCATAACTCCCTCATCCGACCTCCAATTGAAGTGATTCTTGAACCAATGGTTTCCTAGGACATATATCTTCCTCAAAATAAACATTTTTACAATTTTGAGTTGAATTGAGGAAGTTTAAACTAAAACAAGTGAGAGGTCGGTTAGGAGAGCAGATTGGAATAGGTGCACTTTGGGGTATTTTGAGGATATCTTGAGCTATACAATTCCGATTAAGGTGATTCTTGCTCCAAAATGAACTAGAGACTTAAGGTTACAATCTCTATGAAGAATTGAACTTATGATTTTGAGGTTTGTCTAATATACGCTCACCACCATTGTGGAATGACAGCAAGTGACCCTTCAAGGTTTTCAGCACAAGGCTTATATCTCAGGACGTTGGGCTCCGAAAATGGGAACAAAGTTTGTACACTAAGTTTGCATTAAAAGATACACTATGGTATGTGGCATTGCTACATCATATGAATCGAGAAAACAAGTTCTTACTGTGATTCTTATGCTTGTGGAATTTTCACCAATAAGCCTTATGGGAGCTGCACCACGGGTTTTCAGCCTATATACCATCCTAAGAATTTATTATGCATTGGATGATCCTTTTCATCTAAAACTCGTTCCACATATAATAAATACTTATGTAATTCATACATAATCAGTTATTCAAACAAATTCCAAACATAAATACTTAGACCATTAAAGAAGAACATAAAAACTCATCAATGATTATAAGAATATTTTAAACAACAACACTAATCATGACCTCCTTTGCATTCACACAAAACCCAAACACAAATACTTGTACTATTAAAGTAACATATATGGTAGACATTAATTGGACGACTTACCTGGATGGATGGACAACCACATACTAGAAAGAAGAAGGATGAATGACGCTTTTCAACATAAAATAGGGCCTGCAAAAAAGAATATTTCATATTTAATATAATACACTTGTTATATAGTTTTGTATTTATATCTGTTGAATACATGCCAAATTTCACTATAAGCATTAACACTTGAAACTCTTACAATCAATTATCAATATAATGTCAACAAAAGTATGTGATATATACCAACACAAGCCGAACAATTCCAACATGTGATATAAACAAAAAGAGATAAACATAATGATTTTGTTACTTCTTTTATTGCCTTGGGAATTCTCTTACATAGGTGGTAGAATAAATGTATTACAAAACTTTATGATTGTATTCCATACTAAAATAAACCAAAGCTTGCCATAAGAGATGCTTATAATCTCTAACCAATATTATGTTATGTTAGGCATAATGTAATGAAATTTATATTATGACATACAGTTAAAATACATGCTTTATTAGTGCTCCAAATAAGTTCTTCATTATAACATTTACCTTATGATTAGAGTCGACTATAGTAATCACCCTTACTTGTATTGAAATGCAATAACACTACCAATGCTTATTCTAAATGAGAGGATTAGAAAAAAAAGAAAAAGATATTTAACCCCAATTCATTATCTAAATTGTTATTTTATGCATCAATGCTAATATAAATAAATAAAATAAAATTACCAATATAGTCTTGAATGCATCAATGGTAATATCCAAATCGTTGCCAATATGTGTTGCACATATGAAAACAATATACAATAAATTAATAGATGATAAGGATAAAGATTTGTCCACATTTTTCTTCAGTATTTAGTTTACATATGTGTAACAAGATTACATCAATTTCAATGTATCAATGTATAGAACAATGCATTAGTTTCAATCTAGAAATTAAGGCAATTCCATTTTATAATGTCATGTGAAAGACGGTACTAATCCTTTTGTTCTTCTATGATAATAAGGAATCATATGAACTGATTGTGTAGCATGTGGAAGATGGTTTTAATCCTTTTATTCTTTTATGATAATAAGTAATCACATGAATTGATTGTTGTTTATCTCAAAGAACATATTTTTATGCCACACAAAAGCATGCCATGGATAATACATTGATATGCCATTTAAAAATATTTTTAGGCATTAATGCTTTGGAGAAAGAGGGTAAGGGCCATAGGCACCGAATATCCTGATGTTGAGCCCTCATAAATGTATATTGATAATGTTGCAATGCAACTTATTCGCAAACTGAGACAAGTTTTTGACAAGCAATAATTCAGAAGAAATTTAGCTATATAGGAAAGTGAAGTGGTGGTAAAATTGATAAAGCCTATCAATATTTGATATGTGAACTTTGCACTTTGATACAGTAGTGACTAATAAAATATTTGGCGATATGCTCTTTGATGAGACTTCAATGATTACTAGAAGTATAGGGATGCTACCATCTGCAAATCTTAGTGCAAAGGTATGCAAAGTCATGATTGTAATAATTCCTTATTATCACAAACTCAAATAACATACAAACTCAAAACACATAATACTCAAACACACAATTCTCAAACTGATGTTCATATAAAAGCATTTAAATGAAGACTTAAACTAATCACAATGGCTTATCAGTAATTAGGAATTTCACTCAGCACGTTGATCATATGGATTCTAAGTAACATAATTCATAACATATGATCCCTAACCAATCAGTCTAAATAAATATGAAGATCACCTTCCAACCTTGTCCAAAACCATATATATATATATATATATATAAGAATAAAGAAACAATATAAGATTGAAGCATTCATAAGTAGTTAAATAGTATTAACTTAATAATAGAGAAATATCAATCATTAGAGTATCTCACCTAAGGTAGAATTGTTATTATCTTAATATTGGCATGTTTCAGGAAACACTTCAACTCCCTATATAAAAAAAAGAGGTTAGACTTATAAATAGGAAGGTGTAAAATCATGAAACAAAGAAAGCAATTATGCACCTATAATAGTGATAAAAGGTAAATAGTAAATTTATATGCTAGCTTATGTAAAGTAAAAGCCTTACAAAATACATTTTTTTTACGTTTTCTCTGGTTGACCTAAAATCATAAAAACCTTATCTAAAGTTAAGCAGAACCAAAAGTAATGGAGCGGTATAAAATAGAGAAAGAATGGTAAGCGTATTTTTTTGTATTTTTATCATAATCTTAGTTTTATTAAGAATATACCCAATAAATACATTTTTCACTCTATCTCAAGTTTTTTCTCTTCTCATTTCACTCGCCGATCATAGTCAACTATTGGGATAATACAAATATTAATTATGAAATAAAAGGTATTTCAATGGAAAATAGTTGGGTATTTGATACTTGATAAAAGATACTGTGAAAAGTGAATGGAAAATGTTGGGTATTTGAGAGTGAAAGGTATAAGAAAGCTAAAATGTAAGAGAACTTAAATTAAACACAAATGGATAGAAATGTCACATCCATCTAAAAAAATAAAAAATGGTCTATGAGTTAACATATACTAGAGGAAAAAGATAATTCAACAAATATTTTAAACTAAAATAGGCGACTTAGTGGAAGTGGTAACTTAATCTATGTAATAACTATTTAATCTAAAATATGGTTATACTAGTCAATTAATTATTATATCTAAGTGAATAAAAAGAATATTATTAATACATATGAAGAGTACCATCATAACTTGTAAAGAATACCCTCTATACAAAGTATACCATAATTCAATGTAAAAAATATCATCATGCCATACAAATAAGTATCATCTTTACTTTAATATGTCAATATCACAATTAAGTGCAAATAATACCATAATAATATGTAAAGAATATCATGAATTTATACAAACTATACCATGAGTCTATATAAAAACACCGTTGCACTATATAAATAAGTACCACCTTTACTTTAATATATTAATACCATAATTGAGTACAAAGAATACCATCATAACTTTTAAAGAATACTATTACTCTATAGAAATTATACTACAAATCTATATAAAATATCATCATAATATATAAATAAGTACTGTCTTTACTTTAATTGTTCATTACATTATAAAAATAAGTATCAACTTTAATATGTTTATACCATAATTAAGTATAAATAGTATCAACATAATATCTAGAGAATACCATGACCACACAAATTATATCATAACTCTATATAAAGTACCATCACACTATACAAATAAATACTATCTTTACTTTAATATGTCAATACCACAACTAAGTATAAAGAATACCATCACAATATATTTTTAAAAAAATACCATAACTATATACAACACATAACATCACACTATAATCAAAGTACATTTTTATTTTATTTTTGAAATACTATTTTTTTAGTTCACACAAATATTTGTTATATAATCCTAAGTAGATTAACTTCTATGTTATTTTTGAATTTCATTGATTACATATTCATTTTTTAGTTATGCAAAAATATCATGTATTAACTCATTATCAAAAATGGTTAATCTTTTGTGAATATGGTGATTTTCATAAAGTTTATAGGTTTTGGGAACTAGTAACTGAATTAAAATATTCGAACTTCATATATACCTTTAAATGTTGAAGGCCAATAGTAGTACATTTATTGCAATCAAATGTCCAACCTCTATTTAAGTAAGGGACATTAAGGTGTAATATAAAAAAAAACAAGAACACATCAATTTTAGGCATAAAATTTAATTACAAAATGTCTTTGTTCCAAAAATGATGCATAAGGCCAATTAGTTGATCACTAAGTTATAAAGCTTATAACTTCCATTTTTACAAGGCTTTGTTCATTATTCTTAAATGATGATGCACTCTTATATTTGTCACTAATGACAAAGAGTTCGACCTTTTGTATTTTAGCGTTCTTGAACTCTTTGGTTAGGGAACGTCTTTTATTCTTTCTCGAGGAACTCATGATAGACATATTATTGATGCTTAAGTTAGCAACAATGACTTGAAATCATATAGTGATGCCACAATATATCATCAAATACAACATAATGGAGGTCATAGATAAGAAAAATTATTGTATAAGTAGTAAGCTAATAAATTAAACCTATAAACTTATGAATTGTTATCACTTTTCTTAAGATATGTTTGGAGCTTAGTCTATACATATTTGTTCATCAAGTAAGCGCTTCATCATGGAAATTACTTGAAAAATAACATTTAAGGAAACTAAAGTTATTAGATCATCTTCATTTGGAGAGGATGTGAAATCATGAGATATAAGATTGTTTCATTCGCATTTTTCATTCAATGATAGAGAACCTCGTTATTTTTGTGCGTTATTGGAAAATAGTGGAATTATGCCATATCATTTTGTATGGATTAATAAAGTTGATGGGCCGTATGGGAGATTTAGAGTTACAATGCCCATATTCCTTAAAGTGATTAAAACATAGTGTTAATTCTAGAAAATTTGGAAAATAATCAAGAAATAGGGAAAATTTTTGGCAAGAAAAGATTTAAATTAATTTATTGTTACCATCTATAAGAGTTGCTCATTAACCTGCCATCTTTTATCATTTTGGTTTCTTTTTCTTCCTTTTTCCTATAGGTTTAGTGCTTTTTGAAATTATACTTGGAAGGAAAAGAATAGGTAGCAGACTTAAGTCAAAAGGTATGGTGCGAAGGGATGAAAAAATTATTAATATCCTTTCCCTGTGAAAGTAATAAAAGATAGGACTACCAACGTTTTGCCCTACATTTGTAATCAGTTTTAGCTTAAATTTGTCATTCATCACACAATAATGTAGAATGCAGACAAAACATATATAATGCATGACCAACATTTCACAAAATCGGTATAAAACTCATTCACACATATATAACAAGCATAAAACATAAGGGACAACAAAACCCATTTTAAGCAGAGACAAGGATGGCAACAGAGATGAGGAAGATGGTGACAGGGAGGAAAATCAACAGAGCAGAAATCAACAAAGATAAAGGGCAAATGATGATGAAGGAGAGGGGTGGGGGCTTCGGTAGGTTTTAAGTTAAACGAAAATGACGTCATTTTTGTTTTATTAAAAATGCTGAAGCTGAAGCAAACGACGACATTTATCTTTCAATTTTACTAATGGAATAATGATTCCGTCGGTACCTTATTGATGGAAAACATTTATGTCGGTACACTCTGACGCTTATTTATGCCCCAAGCATTCTTGCCTATTTTACCGACGAATATTTTCCATTCGTTGCTATATCTGTTGAAAAAATTGTTAGGATAATTTCCCTCCACATTTACCGATGGATATTTTGTCCATCCAAAATGGAATTTTTACCGACAATGTTACTAATAGAACATAATGTTTTGTTGGTAATTTACTACGATTTTTTTGGTTGGCAATTTCCTATCGCTAGTTTGTAATTTTCTTATAATGTTAGTTGAGAAGCAAAAGAGGATGGTAAGGGAGGAAAATCTTCAGTCGTCAAAGGGGAGGCTAGGGAAGGTTTTGGATTTGGAAAGGATATGTTTACCATTAAGGTAAACTATTAGGTGAGATTTCCAAGATTGTTTTAGGTGGGCTTCCAAAAAAAAGAAGTAAACCGGGTTCAAGCTAGGTAGATGTGGTGAGAAAATGGGGTTTTGACGAAATTGAAGATGTTTAAACAATAGTAAATGATAGGTAGGAAGGAGAGTATCAGCGTGAGAGAAAAGAAATCACAGTATGCAACCTTGATTTAGTGAGTGTCAAGGTAAGCGCAATCACTACAGGATACAAATTATCAACGGAATATTACCGACGGTAAAAATTTAATAGGCAATTAGCGACAGAAATCAATTCCCGTTGGTAAAATTGGTAAAAAAATTTGCATTTAGTGATGGACAAATTTTTCCTTGGTAAAGATGAAGGGAAAGTATCCCCATAAAATTTTCAACGAAATATAGCGATGGAATAGTCATTTTCATTGGTAAATTTGTTGTGAATGCTTCCAGAAAAAAATAAGAATTGGGATGTACCGACGGAATTGGATTCCGTCGATAAAATTAAAATTTAAACGCCACCTTTAGCTTTGTCTTCAACATTTTTTAGAAATAAAAAACAACGTCATAACCAGACGACATCATTTTCGTCAAACGTCTAACTTACCACGAAACCCCCCCAGGTCAATGTTCATTTCTCCTCTCTTTCATTTTCTCTATGGTTGCCAGTTCTTTGTCGCCATATGCAGGCTTCAGTTCCCTTTTCACTGTCCATCTTCTTCCTTCTACATCTAGCTTCTTCCTTTGCATGCTTCGGTTCCCTTCTACATTTTTGTTCTATGTCTTCACGTTCTTCGATTCCCTTCTTCCTTCCTGTGCTTTTATTCCCTTCTTCCTTCTGCGTCTTCATTTATTCATCGATTGAGGTAAGTGGGTTTTGTTTTGTACTGGGTTTTGTGTACTACTTTCATCATTTGTGAATTGTGTTTGTGGTTTGACTGTATGGTTAATCATCAGTTTGGGTTATTAGTCTATCACTATTTTTTCGTTTGGATGTATTACAGATTTTGTGTAGATAGGTCCCTCAAACAATGGACAATTTACAAACTTTTTGAGTAAAACTGCAACAACCTGAGTTGAAAAGGAACATGGACTAATGGTTTTGAGCTTCATAGTATTGGATTTTATTGAATTTTGATGGGATTGACCTAAATTTAGATTTGGATTTACCCTTGATTTGAGCTTTTGAATTAGATTGGACTAGTTAGTAAACTAGGACTATGGCAGAATTTGGACTTGTCTTCTAATTTTAGGCTTGAGATCTTTAGTCATTGTACTTAGGATTTCGTATAGAGGTCAAGAAATAAAGGGCCATTGTTGGACTATAGATGTTAGCCACATTGCTGCACTAATGAATAAACATCATTAGCTTTATTGAAGGTACAAATTGTGCTCCCATCTTGATATAATAGTAAGGAGATCTTGGTTTGGTTCCTTATAACAATAATTATGTTATAGGAGTAGGTGGTGTTCTTATCCTCATATCTCGGCCATTGGATCATTGAATTTTGTTTAATGAGAGAGTTGTGTGGCTCTAGTTCTTATGAGTACTCAAGTAAAGCTTGTTTCTCTTAAGGGATTCATTTATTTTTTTGAGTTAAAGATCACCTTGTATTTTATATAGTTGTTCACTAGAGTTTGGATTGCCACCATTATATTGTTAAAGTGATTTTTAATGAGGACTTTAAGGATTGTAATTTCCTTAAGCATTTTTTAGCTTCAAATCCCTAAACTTGGAAAGACGTGCCTTTGGCAACTACTTCCTCAAATCCTACTAGACTAATCAAATATTTATTAAATTTAAATGGAGAGTTTATGATCTTGTGAATGCGTAGGTTATGGATTTCAATTAAAGAGTGATCAAAAGAAATATTGTTTCCAAAGTAAGCATTATTAAAAGGAAATTCAACCATCCATTAGGTATTGATTAATGCTTTATATAGTTTCATTCTAATTAGCCATTTGTCACTCTGCTTGTTAGACCATATATACTAATCCGAACTACAATTAAGGTTAATGCACTTTATTTGTGACATATAATCCTTGAACTTAAAACTTAAGTGTTTGTAGCATGCATCCCATTCCTTAAAATATTATGAGTATATAGTATTATTGAAATCACTTAGGATCATCAAAGAGGAAATCACATAAGAGTTAATTTCTATTAGGTATTTCGAAAGTGTGGTTCTTTAGAAGGCATGATTTACTATATATACAAATGTGAAGTTGATAGTGGTTGGACAATGAGTGAAGTTTAATGATATGTGCATAAGTTGGTCAGTGGATGTGGTTTGAAGAATTCTAACTTTATTGGGGTTATAAACTATTGTGGTAAACCCATAAACATGGTCTTGATGCTGTTTCAATTTTAATCTCCAATTCTTCCTAAAAGACCATAATACTTTATTATAAGGATTAACTTTTATTTTTTTCGAAGAGACCTACAAGGCAAAGCTTTTTGCTACTAATAAAATCTTATATTAGTTGTTAAATTTTAGAACAGTTAGGCCCTCTCACATTCCATATGATTAATGACATGAAAAGCTTGAAATGGTGGCTCTAGAAGCCTTTTTTAAAATATATTTTAGATCCTTTTCTAATCCTTAAGTCAACCTTTAGTTTTGATTCAAAGTTGTTAGTTGCTGCAACATTGATTATTTACTAGTGGCATGGTAAGCAACACGAAAAGGCAACATAAACTCGTGTTGATCATGTGTTAGCATTAAAATTTGTAAAAGTTATATGGTTTTGTACTAGAAAAAGAAAAAGGTTGCCAAATTAAAGCGAATTGGAATACAACTATAAACTTGGGGAAAAACTCAAGATTCAAGCAAAGAACATCAAAATACAAACTTCTTCTTTTTTTACATCTAAAATTATTTCTTCTTACCCTTTACAATTCTTGTTTTTGATGTTTAAACCTCTTTCATTCACTCTATTGATGATCTTAATTATTATATTAATTTCATTAATAATTTTACATGTTATGTATAGTATAACCTCTTAGAGAAGAAATCTCATATTCATGATATAATTTTTTCCTCAAAGTACTAATACAAAATCACTTCAAACACTCCATTTTGACTCTTTAATTTGACAATGAGGGAAATATTGACCATTATATCACCTTTTATCTCTTCCTTTTTTAAATAAAATGTGAGAAATTGAAGATGTACAACGTATCATTTAAGGATGATCTTTTGTTAATCCCATTAATCCATGACATAATCATTAAACTCGACAAATGTTGGCATGCTTGTAATCATACCATTCGCGCATGCAATGTGGCTTTCTTGCCAACTAGATAATGAGTTATAGATGCAAGAATTCTCATTTTCCCCTTCAAATTATGATTGGACCTACTTACCATAAATACTTGAGCTTCTATTTCTTTCTTACTTTCCCCCATTCCTCAAATTTTCACCTTTTGTTCTGTTTTGATTCCTACAGTAATATTTATGAGAGAGTTTCCATCGCTCGGACTATGTCTCAGTGGCATCATTTTAGACTTTTAGTTTCACTAATGTTTTTAGTCTATCATAATTTTTTTCGCTTGGATGTCTTTCAGATTTTGTGTGGATAGGTTCCTCAAACAATAACCTTGTCCATATACTTTGTTTAAGAGTTTTTTGGTTTGTTTTTGATTTGATTGGAATACATAAAATGTTATTGATGCTTAGATTATACTTTTTTCTTGTTTTGTTGGCCTTGCTTGATTATGCTTCATATTGAAAGTTTTAGGTTCCTCTATGGCCACAAATTTTCATTTCTTATATTGTTAATAAGTATGTTATGGATGTATATATTGTTGCCTCCAGATTGTTGAGATGTTATTTAAAGGAATTGAGTGGAAAATATGTAGAAGTAATATTTTCAAGTTTATCCAGTTGATTTAAGTTCTCTTTCAAATACTTAATGTTCTTGGCTAAGATCTTATTGATTATTGCTTGGTTGTAGGAATTCATTTGTTAGCAATATTTGTATTTTCAAGGAGATTGAATAGAAGCTTCAGCAGGTATTCACTTTTGACATTCATTTCCTTTGCTAATTGACAATGTCAATAATGATTTTCCACATATTTTAATTGAATTTGTATATGTTTTTATATTTTGCAGCATAGTCATTCTGCATCTTTTTTCTTCATTGAAAAGAGAACTTTTATCATCCTTTTTATGTTTTAAAAGGAAAATGACTAGATTTTCTTGCATGACATGGCAACAATCAAATGCTATAACTAATACTTTTGAACATGAATTTATATCAATTTATGTACTGGTTTGAAATTCATTGTCTTCTTTGCTTTGTTTTGGTTATCTTCTTTAGTCGTCAGCTCACTCTAGCTTCCATCATTTTCTTCCTTCACGTGCTTCAGTGACTTCTTCTACGTGTCAGTTGAGGTAAGTGAGTTTTGTTATTTACTAGGTTTTTGTGTACTTGGTTTAATTTAGGTATTTGTTTGTGGTTTGAACCTCCCATTTGAACTTCCTGTATTTTTAATGTAAGTGGCCTGCAACAACCGAAACTTGTTTGTAGTATGAACTTTGGTTTATCAATGAATTAATATAGGATGAGTTTGACTAATAGTTCCAAATATCTGAATTTTGTCAATAGGTTATTTCATTGATGCTCTTTGAATTGATTAGGTTCTTTTTACTTTTCATGTGCGAATCTTTACACGCATCTTTTTTAATATAAAAATAATTTTCTTCTAAACATATTAGATAATTTTTATATGTTACAATAATTTATTAATCAAATTATTCATATTTTTATCTTTACTTATTATATTTGTTATTAGTACATAATTAATTTAGGTTAAATATCAAACGTCTAACATTAATTTTAAATTTCAATAACAATATCTAAACCTTTCAATCAAAAATTCTAACTTTATAAAATTAAGTAATTTAGTTTATGTTCCCGTACCAAATCAAGTAGTTGTTGCTTTTCCCTTTCATGTCCTTAAGTGTGTCTTTGAAATCTCTTCTAACATATATGATTACAAATAGAAAAAAAAAGATCTTCAATTAATAAATAATTTTGATCTTAACCCATAACCTGTGATGCAGCTCCCGTGAGGCTTATCGGTGAAAAATACCACAAGCCTAGGAGTCACATCGAGAACTTATTTTCTTGATTGATTCATAAGTGTAAACTTTGGGGATTAATTCAATTGGTTAATACTTAGGGGATGTTATATAAAGTTTAGATTTTCTGTAAACTTTAGGGAACATGAAGGATACTAACTATGGAATCACTGTTTGAAATTAACAGTTTTGCATAAATGAGTAATGTTGATAGAT
>JANIHZ010125013.1:0-12861 GCA_027478365.1 Erythroxylum rufum | reverse complement strand
CTTTGGCTTAACACTCAAGACTTAGTTATTTAGGTAGAAAACTCTTTTCAATTACATCACATGTAACTCTTGATGGGTTTATATTAAAATACATCTTATGTACTGCATGTATGTAAAAACCCAATCTTATGCCCTAAGCCCAAAGCCGTTTTGATAGCATAGTTAAGTTTAACCATACTTTACCTATGAATAGCACCATTATTCAAATGTCTTCGCTAGATGATCCCCACATGCCTTGCTTTAGTAAAAACCCACATAAGGATAAGCTAGAGATAAACATGGGTAAAGATTTATGCAAAGCATATAAACTTAATATTATGATGAGGGTCGTTCTTAGTACATTATGGAGGTTACTAATCCTATTAGTAAGGGTGTTTGTACTATGCTAGTTGTAATCTTATACTACAACATACTTGAGTATATATATATTAGAAGCATAGAATAGTAACTTACACATGAATATAAATATTCAAATAATATAAATAAACACATGTAAAAACACCCTACATATATAACACGTAACGAACAAACATGCGTAACGAACACGGTGGTCCCACTTTTTGGTCTTTTAGAGTCCTTATCCAATAAGGAATCTATGCCTTTACCGAAACCATATCACATATGAATTTCGGTGGCACTCCTAGCATCCTTGTCCAACATGGATACTCGTGGTTTCCTATTCCAAAACCATGTCTTACATGGTAGAAACCCTAGCAGCCACCACCCATGCATATTTGGCCATAACCCTAGACGCCATTCATGAAGGAAGTTTCGGTCATGATCATATGTCATGGCCGAAACCCTTTTTGGCCGAGATAACGATGATAGAAGCATCTCATCCCCAAACTTATTCTCTTAAAAGCAAGCCATAACCGAAATACATCTCAATGCAATCAACTTTCATGGCCGAATCCCATCATGCTTGTCATATATTCACATCACTACCAAGATAATCAACAAATCCGAAAACAACATGCATGAAAATAAATCACATTCGTATCATGGATCCAAAACCGTGAGCACATGTAATCAAAATATGCATATTATCAATTATACAAAAGCCAAATCCGTAAACACATGTAATCAAAACACGTATATTAGCGATTATACAGAAGAACCTAGCTCTGATACCACTGTTGGATCACGTACGGTCCGAGTATTTATAATACACTGCGGAAAAGACCATACAACAACATGATGTATAATCAAAAATATCAAGGACCTTTTGGAACCTTTTGGAACAAAAATATCAAGGATGTACGGAAATACCTTATTGTTGTGGATAGGTTGCTTCTTTTTTGGATTCCAAGACACTGCAAAAGCGAATGCCTCTACTGGTATCCACATGAGTATGTACGATCCGGGCTGTGGTTGTGGTGTGCTAGCACGTCCTGAAACTCTTTCGAACACCTTACGATTTTCCTCTCGAATGGTGGCTAGGGTTTCGTGACAATGGTGTCTCTTACTTCTAATGAGACCTAAGCTTCTCTATTTATAGAGAAAACCTAATCCCATTGAAGCCCAATAAGTTTCGGCCCATTATATCTCATATAATAAAGCCCGACAACTTAATTCAATCTAGCCCAATAGATATATCCACATATATTTATTCAATGCCTAATAGATTAGGCCCAAGAGAATAAGCCCAGATCACATCACTCTTTGTGTGCGACCCTATAGGCTCATTTGATGTTGGCAATGGGCTTGATCACATTTCAAGTATAAGAAGAACTTTTGGAATTGAGTTTTTGATTGAGGATAAGTCTCCAAATGGGGAAATTATTTTTATTTTGATTTGTATAAGATTAAATAAAGATGAAGGAAATGAAAGAGCAAGAAAAAAAATTATACCGATTAGGATTGTTTAAGACCGGGATTGTCTTTATCTTTCCAACGCGACAAGCTTGTTTTGTTTTGTTTTCTAAGATATTTGGTCACGGATGTTAGAATTTGTATCAGTTCGATTACGCGATTTGTTTTCGTTGATTCCGCACCCTTCGATTCGCTTTCGATACTTTCTCTTTTGATTGTGTTTCCGCTTTATGACTTCCGATCCGATTTGTATTCCGTTCTTTCGGAGGTGATTTCTTTCATTTGTTTCCGCACGCGTTTGATCGCGTTCGCATCCGATTCGATCGTTCGATTTGTTTCGCTTTGTTATTCATTTTTCCCAGCCAATTAGATTTCCTTTGATTTCCTTTCATTGACTTTCGCCATATTTTTCAGAAAGTTCACTTTTTGTCTTCCGTTTTTTCAGTTGGGGTCCGGTTCTAAGATCGGGTCCCAATAGTGCTTGTGCTCCACGGATCTCTATTTTAGGATGCATGGCGTGAGCTAGCTATGGAGCCCTCAAATCCCTCTGTATATCATCTGCCACTGTCTCTGGATGAAGGGGGAGGGGGCATCACTAGATTGTTCTTTTGGTTCTGGAACCATAGATGGGGAAGAAGAAGCAACTGAACCCTTTACACCCTGATCATTGCCTAAGTTGTAACTCGGTAGTTCACATTAACTAGCAGTCGTATCCCCTATACCGCCAACAATAGGAGCATCCTCTGTAATCAGATTTATGCCCCCATCCACCAATGGAGTATCCTTAGCTTTCTGAGTCGGTTTCTTTTACCTTTTTTTGTTTGGTAACTGTTGAGAGGTACAGGAGGTGCATTGACATCTTCGGATGACTACCCATTCTTCGTCTTTGCTTCCTTTTACATTTGAAAGGTGAATGTCCAAAAAGGTTACAAAAACAGCAGTACTCTAGATACGTCTCAAAATGTACCATTTGCTGGAAGGGCTCCCCTGCAGGAAGTTGGACCTCAAAGCTAGTAACTGGAGGTTTTGAGACATCAACTTCCACTAATAGGCGAGCATAACCAAGTCTAGACTTTGTACTCGTTATATGATCCGTGCAGATGGGTTTACTAATCCTTGTACGCATTTTCGACAATCCCCATTCAGTCCAAGCATCTAGAGGAACTTTTGGCAATTGGACCCAAATTGGAACCTTTATAAATTCGCTACAATCGAAAGTGAAACCAGGAACTAATTTTTTCAACAGCAGAGTTTTCCCATACAAGACATAAGGGCCACTGGAGAGGACACTCAAGCAATCATCCTCGGTCAGAAATTGAAAAATTAGCCAACCATTGTTGTGAGGTAGGAGCTTGCATTTTACTTCCCAAGAAGCCAATAAGTTCTCAATAGTTTTCAGCCACAGGAACTTTCCCGTGAAACACCCAACTAGACAAAAACCCCATTCCTACTCAATTTCCAGCACATCTTCCTTTTCAAGGATAACCTTGTCTCCCACGAGTATAGCCTCCAGTTTGAGGCCCCTATTGAGGTCTCTATTGTTTCTAAAGAGACTAGCAAAGGACAGTTTCTTAGCAGCAGCCCCATTCCCTGCCTGCGCCTTTTTAACAAACACCTGCTGTGTAGATTGTCCACCCCCTGAACTAGCAGAGTTGACAGCCATGTTTGATTCAGATCCTTCCTCTTCTGACTCCACGGTTTGGCTAGTATCTTTACTGCCTAGATCTACTTCTACTTCAGTTGTGGATGCTACCTCATCCCCCAACTTAAGTAACTATTCAGTAACACATAATGGTGAGGGATTCAACAACGTACCTGGAATGCAAGCCAAAGGAGTATTAGTGTTTATCATCAAAGGGACTAGAGGCACATTAGTAACTGTTCCACGCAGTCCCGTAGCTTCCCCTTGGATCAGGGGTTGGAAACAAGCAGCTGTAATATCTTGGCCCTTAGGTTTTTTCGGTGTCATTGCTCTAGTGGGAACCTAGGAGTGGTTCCCCTCTACTGCAGCCAAGAGGTCCAAACGTAGTGCCCTTCATGGCAACTCTGAGCTTTCAGCTTATGAGTAGCCAGTCGGTTAGTCTCACACCCAAACCACCGAGAACGCAATAATAAGAGAACCCCATCAACGCCAAAAATCAGCCCCGACAATCCAACAAAAAATACGAAGGAGATTTATGCTTCACTATACAGACGTATACCCCCTAGTCGGAAATCCCATCCACACCTGAACCGTGATTTAAAGAATAGACTTAGATATGTTCGAGTCTAGGGGGTTGATACAATACCTAGCCAAACAAACCCTAAAAGTCACCAGGAGATAACCCACCGAAGGATAGTGGGCAGACAGTAAGGGGAACAAGTTTCGAACAGCATCCACAGACCAAGAGAACCGAGCAGCATGGACAAAATCACAGCCTAAGGTGTGTTCAGCAAATTAGGAGATTGGGTCACCTAGTGAGAGAAACTCTCCACCGAATACTTTGGGGTATATAGGTTCTAATAACACCCAGCGAAGAGGTTGTACTTGGGAGAGACTGGATAGAGGTATTTGTAACTCTCAGTAGAGTTTGGCATTTCAAGAAGCTGCAGTGACTCATTTTCCTCATATTCACTCTGATCCTTGTCCCTTACTTTTACAGACTTGCAGTTTTTCTCTTGCTTTGGCCAACAAACTTTTTTGGTTTGTTGCGGCTTGGTTAACTCATGCTGATTTTAGTGATTTTGGGAAGAATAATTGGGAGTCCCATTCTCAACTGTCTTCTTCTCTCTCCAAGTTGACTGATAAATTGAAGGTCTAAAATTCTGAAGTTTTTAGGAATATTTTTAGAATTAAGAGCAAGCTGTTATATAGGATTGCTAATGTGGAATGTGCTTTGGATACACGCCCCTCGATTAATCTGATGAATACTTATAATTAGCTCAAAACTGACCTAGATATCATTCTTCACAGGGAGGAGCTCCATTGGATGTAAAAGTCTCGTAGCGATTAGATTAAATGGGGAGATCACAACACTACCTTCTTTCACATGAAAACTGTTATGAGGAAATGGAATCGGATTGAGTTACTCAAGGATGAGGAGGGGAACAGGGTGAGTGATCAGGAGGCTCTTCAAAATATTGCTTTGCATTTCTTTGGTAGGTTGTATAGAGATGATGTAGCATTTCAGTCGTCTTATCCTATCAGAGGGGGTTTCCCTATTTGTGACCATAATACCTTGGAGTTTCTTAATAAACCCTTTGCTGATGAGGATATTAGAAGAGTTCTTCTCGATATGAAGCCTTGGAAAGCACTAGGTATAGATGGGTATTAAGCAGGTTTTTATCAGTCCATACACAAAAGAGGTAGAGAAAGTGGTCTGGGAGATTTTACATTTCAGCCTAACGTGGATGATTTGTGCTCCAATGTCAATCACAGTGCAGTTGTAAAAATGGGGGCTCCAAAGAAGGCACATCCTACCCCTCTGATAGTATCAAAATTGTGACAAAACTCCTAACCACCAAACTGACGTTTCATCATAGAATTTAAACTCTCCACCGATAATTTTTTTTCAAAAAGGCAAACAAGTCTACATTTGTGTTGTCGTACAAGATCGACAACACTCTTTTGTCGCGAGGCCGAGTTGAGGCCTCGGACATTCCAACAGAGGAACGTTATGGTTTGGGTTGTGGGAGCCGATGCCCCTACCCCTCTTTATGTTTCGGAACCTCAAGAAACTGTAACTCTATATCTACCTTCCGGATGGGGTGCCCCCTTGAAGTGGAATCAGTTTTTGCTTCCTTTCCTTTAATCGTACTTTTTAGTTTCAGACTTGTAACAGCATTCGATTTACTACTATCAGCTCTGCCCTGCTCTGTAGTGTTGCAGGACACATTTTCCTCTCCCCGAAACAAGCGCTAGGAATTGCATAGTGCTTGTGCTCCCCGGATCTCTATTTCAGGATGCATGGCGTGAGCTTGCTGTGGAGACCTCAAATCCCTCTGTATATCATCTGCCACTGTCTCTGGATGAGGGGGGGCATCATTAGATTGTTCTTTTGGTTCCGGAACCACAGATGGGGAAGAAGCAACAATTGAACCCTTTACACCCTGATCATTGCCTAAGTTGCAACTCAGTAGTTCACATTGACTAGCAGCCGTATCCCATATACCGCCAACAATAGGAGCATCCTATGTAATCGAATTTATGCCCCCATCCACCAGTAGAGTATCCTTTGCCTTCTGAGTCGATTTTTTACCTTTTTTGTTTGGTAACTATTGAGAGGTACATGAGGTGCATTGACATCTTCGGATGACTGCCCATTCTTCGTCTTTTTCTTCCTTTTACATTCAAAAGGTGAATGTCCAAAAAGGTTACAAAAATAGCAGTATTCTAGATACGTCTCAAAATGTACCATTTGTTGGAAGGGCCCCCCTACAGGAAGTTGGACCTCAAAGCTAGTAACTGGACGTTTTGAGACATCAACTTCCACCAATAGGCGAGCATAACCAAGTCTAGATTTGTACTCGTAATATGATCCGTGCAGATGGGTTTACTAATCCTTGTACCCATTTTCGGCAATCCCTGTTTAGTCCAAGCATCTAGAGGAACTTTTGGCAATTGGACCCAAATTGGAACCTTCATAAATTCCCTACAATTGAAAGTGAAACCAGGAGCTAATTTTTTCAGCAGTAGAGTTTTCCCATACAAGATATAAGGGCCATCAGAGAGGACACTCAAGCAATCATCCTCGGTCAGAAATTGGAAAATTAGCTAACCATTGCTGTGAGCTAGGAGCTTGCGTTTTACTGCCCAAGAAGCCATTAAGTTCTCAATAGTTTTCAACCCGGGGAACTTTCCTTTGAAACACCCAACTAGGCAAAAACCCCATTCCTGCTCAATTTCCAGCACATCTTCCTTTTCAAGGATAACCTTATCTCCCACCGGTATAGCCTCCAGTTTGAGGCCCCTGTTGAGGTCTCTATTGTTTCTAAAGAGACTAATAAAGGACGGTTTCTTAGCAGCAGCCCCATTCCCTGCCTGCGCCTTTTTAACAAACACCTGCTGTGCAGATTGCCCACCCCTTGAACTAGCAGAGTTAACAGCCATGTTTGATTCAGATCCTTCCTCTTCTGACTCCACGGTTTGGCCAGTATCTTTACTGCCCAGATCTACTTCCGCTTCAGCTGTGGATGCTACCTCATCCCCCAGCTTAAGGGACTGTTCAGCAACACACAATGGTGAGGGATTCAGTGACATACCTAGAACGCAAGCCGAAGGAGTATTAGCGTTTGTCATCAAAGGGACTGGAGGCATATTAGTGACTGTTCCACGCAGTCCCGTAGCTTCCCCTAAGATTGGGGGTTGGAAACAAGCAGCTGTAATATCTTGTCCCTTAGGTTTTTTCGGTGTCATTGCTCTCGTGGGAGCCTAGGAGTGGTTCCCCTCTACCGCAGCCAAGAGGCCCAAACGTAGTGCCCTTCACGGCAACTCTGAGCTTTCAGCTTATGAGTAGCCAGTCAGTTAGACTCACACCCAAACCACTAAGAACGCAACAATAAGAGAACCCCATCAATGCCAAAAATCAGCCCCGACAATCCAACGAAAAATACGAAGGAGATTTATGCTTCACTATACAGACGTATACCCCCCAGTCGGAAATCCCATCCACACCTGAACCGTGATTTAAAGAATAAACTTAGATGTGTTCGGGTCTGGGGGGTTGATACAATACCCATCCAAACAAACCCTTAAAGTCACCAGGAGATAACCCACTGAAGGATAGTGGGTAGACAGCAAGGGGAACAAGTTTCGAACAGCATCCACAGACCAAGAGAACCGAATAGCATGGACAAAATCACAGCCTAAGGTGTGTTCGACAAACTAGGAGATGGGGTCACCTAGTGATAGAAACTCTCCACCGAACACTTTGGGGTACATAGGTTCTGATTACACTTGGCGAAGAGGTTGTACTTGGGAGAGACTGGATAGAGGTATTTGTAACTCTCACTAGAGTTTGGCATTTCAAGAAGCTGCAGTGACTCATTTTCCTCATATTCACTCTGATCATTGTCCCTTAATTTTACAGACTTGCAGTTTTTCTCCTGCTTTGGCCAACATACCTTTTCGGTTTGTTGCGGCTTGGTTAACTCATGCTAATTTTAGTGATTTTGTGAAGAATAGTTGGGAGTCCCATTCTCAACTGTCTTCTTCTCTCTCCAAGTTGATTGATAAATTGAAGGCCTAAAATTCTAAAGTTTTTAGGAATATTTTTAGAATTAAGAGCAAGCTGTTATATAGGATTGCTAATGTGGAACGTGCTTTGGATACACGCCCCTCGATTACTCTGATGAATACTTATAATTAGCTCAAAATTGACCTGGATATCATTCTTCACAGGGAGGAGCTCCTTTGGATGCAAAAGTCTCGTAGCGATTGGAATAAATGGGGAGATCGCAACACTACCTTCTTTCATATGAAAACTGTTATGAGGAAGCGGAATCGGATTGAGTTACTCAAGGATGAGGAGGGGAACTGGGTGAGTGATCAGGAGGCACTTCAAAATATTGCTTTGCATTTCTTTGGTAGGTTGTACAGAGATGATGTAGCACTCCAGCCGTCTTATCCTATCAGAGGGGGTTTCCTTGCTTGCGACCATAATACCTTGGAGTTTCTTAATAAACCTATTGCTGATGAGGATATTAGAAGAGATGTTCTCTATATGAAGCCTTGGAAAGCACCAGTTATAGATGGGTATTAAGCAGGTTTTTATCAGTCCTAATGGCATATTGTAGGTAGGGATGTATGCAATGAAGTCAAAAATATTTTTGAAGGAGGAGATATTGACTTTAATATTAATAAGACCTTGTTATGTCTTATTCCCAAAGTGGAGGTTCCTGAGCAAATTGATCAGGTCAGGCCAATTGCTCTTTGCATAGTGATGTATAAATTAATCAATAAGACCATTGCTAATAAAATCAAGATGATCATGCCTCAAGTGGTCAGACCCGCTCAAACTAGCTTCGTTCCAGGAAGACATATTACTGATAATATTGTGGTTGCTCAGGAAGTTATTCACTATATGAGAAACATGAGCACAAAAAGGGGTTGTACGGCTATAAAAGTGGATCTTGAAAAGGCGTATGATAGAATTCGATGGGAATTTCTGTTTGACACCCTTCATGAGGTTGGATTACCCCAGGCCCTCATTAATACTATCATGAAGTGTGTTTCTGGTAGCTCTATGCAACTTTTATGGAATGGTAGTATCACAGATCACATTCTGCTGACTTAAGGTCTGCGCCAAGGCTGTCCCCTATCTCCTTACCTCTTTGTATTATGCCTGGAAAGATTATCCCATGGCATTTGTAAATCTGTTGTTGAAGGAATTAGAAATCTATCAAGCTTAGCATAGATGGTCCTTTGCTTACTCATCTTTTCTTTACGGATGACCTTATCCTTTTTGCTGAAGCTGATAATTCTCAAGTTGATATTGTTAAAGTGGTCCTTCAAGACTTCTATGCTTGGTCAAGTCAACGAGTCAACTCTTAGAACACTCTGGTTTTTTTTTCCAAAAAATGTTCCTGTGTCTACGAGAAGAACCTTAAGTACTAATTTGGAGTTTCATGAAACTAATGACTTGGGAAAATATCTAGGAGTCCCTCTCCTCCATTCTCGAGTCACTAAGAAGAGATATAGGTATATCCTTGATAAAATGATGGCAAAAATTTTGAGTTGGAATTCTAGTTGTCTTTCCCTTGCAGGTCGTGTTACTTTGGAAAATTCTTCTTTGTTTTCAATGTCATCCTTTGCCATGCAAACTTCTAAGATCCTTGTAACTATTTGTGATGAGATTGAAAAAATTAGCAAGGGTTTCATATGGACAAAGGAAGATGACAAAAGGAGCCTTTCTCTAGTTGCTTGGGATAAAGTGAAGATTTTTAGGGGAGCTGGAGGTTTAGGTCTGAGGAATCTTCGTTTGGTTAATATAGCATATGCTATGAAAGTTGGGTGGCATATCTTAACGAATTCTATTAGTCTGTGGACTAAAGTGCTTCATTCCAAATACAAATTCAGCATTGATATCCCAAATAATATTGTTGCTCCTGCTTCTTGTACTCCTCTATGGTGTTTGGTGACTGCGAATTGTGATGCTGTGATTTCTAATGTCTTCTGGGCCTTAGGTGATTGGAATGTGGTTAAATTTTGGAAGCATAGATGGTTTTCGGGTGTCTCAAAGCCTTTACTGCAAGTAGCTAGTGGGCCTATTCCGGATAATATGATTGATAAAACTCTCTTTTTTTGTTTATGATGATGGTGATTGGAGATGGGATTGTTTTTCTCAATTGCTCCCAGCTTCAATTTGCTCTTATATTGTTGCTACTCTTGTGCCCTCTAATGCTGGTGGTAAGGATTCTCTTTTTTGGGGTTTGTCTTCTTCAAGATTTTTTACTTTGAGGTCTACGTATGACTTCCTTTCTAGGAATTTCATCTCTTCTCATAATTAATTCCCTTGGAATCTGATTTGGAAGTGGCATGGCCCTAAAAAAATTAGAATGATTTTTTGCCTAGCCCTCAACAATGGAGTCTTAACTAACAATGAAAGAAAACGAAGACACTTCAGTGACTCTGGGGTTTGTGATCTTTGCAACGAGGAGCCTGAATCCATGTTACACATTCTCCGTGATTGTCATGTTGTTGTTCAGTTCTGGAATCTTTTTACTGATTTTAATAATTTGAGCTCCTTCTGGAGTGTTAATCTAGAAAATTGGTTGTTATTGAATATGAAAAGCTCCCATCTCTCTCACGATGATCTTAATTGGTCTATTATTTTCGACTTAGGTTGCTAGAATTTTTGGAAATGAAGGAATAACAGAGTGTTTAATTCTGGTGTTTCTCCCATTTTTAATATCTTGCAGAGCACTATTTCTGAAGCTAAATTGATTCAAGATACCTTCAGCAAGCTGCCCTCGAAGAATAATAGTCCTTTGGTTTCAAGGTTAATTTTTTGGAAATGTCCGCATTCCCCTTTTATGAAGCTCAACACCGATGCTTCTTTGGCTGCCTCCACCGGATTGGTGCAGGTGGAGGTTTGATTCGAGATCATAATAGTCGCTGGAAACATGGGTTTGTTTTTAAGGGTCGTTGTTCTATTCTTTATGCTGAGTTGTGGGCTCTTTATTATGGTATTCAACTCACTCATAATCTGGCCTATTTGGATGTTCTTGTGGAATGCGATAATGAGGTTGCTGTCAACATATTGACTGGTGGTGTCCAAGCAAATTCAAATTGTTTGTCTCTTGTTGATAGAATTCAAGACTTACTGAAGCACTTCAACAATGTAGAAATCACTCACATTTATAGAGAAGGGAACTTTGTTGCTGACTCCCTTTTCCACCTTGCTTTTGATTTTGCTCCTAGTTTTCATGTTTTGGAGCAAGTTCCCCTTAGTATTAGTAGATGGATTGATCATGATTTAATAGGGGTCTCTTATGTTAGGTAGCTTTTTGTTTTTGTGAGCTTTGTTCACCTCTTTTCTTATAAAAAAAGAAATATTTAATAAATAAGGAACAATATGAGATATTATAACTTATTTGGGCTTGATTGGCATTTAATTAGAATTAAAGTTTAATTGAAATTAGAATTTAATTTTAATTAAATTACTTTAACGTCAAAAACCTATTATAAAGAGGCTTAAGCTCTATAAAGCTAATACTTCTTGCTTAACCCTCTCTGTAAAAGTTACAGAGTTCTCTCAACCTGTTCCATGGATACCATTAAAGGCTAAACATTTGTGCAACTATAATGATTGAGATGGATCGGTTTTGGAAATGATTTGAATGATGCAATAAGATAAAAATCAAGCTTTAGAATAAGATAGTAGTAATAGAGATAGTAGTAGTTGTAATTGTAGTAGTAGTAATAGTGGTCGTAGTCGTAGTAGTAATAGTAGTGGTGATAGTAATAGTCGTAGTAATCCTAATAGTAGTTATAATAGTAGTAGTAGTAATTTTTCATCTATTGCCCCATCTTTGTTCTTGATACTGAAAGGTTTGACCTTAATGCAGGCGACTCTTACTGGTGCTAAATAATGGGGTAACCCTATCGCTAATTCATTGATTAGAATTTGTAACTTAGAATATAGAGTCCAGTTTGCATCATTTGGATTATATATGCCAGTGCTGCTTTTGAAGCATAACACATATGTTTTATGTTAAGATGTATAATATGTTTGACTAGGATGTAGGGTGAAAAAAAAAAAGGCAAGTGTTTTAAAAAGTGGAGAATTTTCACAAAATATCACAAATATAAATATATTTGATATTCTTGCGTTTCATTTAGGTTGCTCAGTTTCATGTCTTTTCCAATTTTGTTGTGTAATTAGGACATGTAAACAATTGATCTAGTACATGGGTTCTTTCTCTCGGTTTTTATGCATTAACAGCGTTGTTGGAGTCGTAATTAGTTGATTGTGTTGATTATTTTATATCATAATTTTAGTCTAAGAAAGAAGAACACTAATATTTTGGTAAAATAATAAAGTTATAAAATAAAATGAATGGCTAATTATTCTGTATTTTAAATAAGATATTTTAAGTGATAGTGTTATATTTAGATTGTAAACAAAAAACAAACTTTATGCATTTACCAAACGATCAGTCTGTTAAGAATAATCCCACTTAATCTTACGAGGATAATGATAACAAGTTGCTTGTAATTAAAAAGCTTTTGTTTGACCTGGTTGAGTGGAAGGGACTCATCTATCCTTAACCAAAGGTCAAGGGTTCGATCATTGACTTTGGGTATGGAGCAGCTTTAAATTCTTGGGCCAGCTGTCCCACCCTGTGAGGTGTCTACAAGTCAGCGAGAAGATTAGTCACTGGGTCCACCGGTGGATACCCTGATCTGAGACAAAAAAAAAAAGCTTTTATTTGATTTCTATTTTTGTGTAGAGATTCTCTTAAGAAGGGGATTACTGGCGTTTTTTTTTTCAATGTTTGTTTAGAAACATTTAATTCTTTATTGAAAGATTTAACAATTTTTACCAGACTGTCTTTAAAAAACAATTA